>NIPM01000107.1:0-36103 GCA_002738285.1 Holacanthella duospinosa
TTTTTTATCAAGTTAATCAATATTATTTTTAAAATAATTTAGTTATTCAGTGTTGTTGGAGGTGTACAATTAAAGTAATTTAATTCAAATAATTAATTAAGTTAGACGTGCGCAGGCTCCCGAATTATTTATCGTGGAACTACCCTAAAGAGCTTCAATGTTTGGAAGGATTAGATTAAAATATTGTGAGAATGGGGTGGCTCGTGGCACGAAGTCGCCGTTCTGGTTAGCCGCTCTCCTCTCCAATACATCATCAAATCGAAGAAATCTCGATATAACACTAAATCTATCCCTGCTCAGTGTTGCCAAAAATTGTGGGTGAAAATTGTCCTTTTCTGTCGACCAGAACTGCGCGGTTGGTTTGAGCTTGTATTACATCCACTCAATAATAAAAGTCCAACGACAGCATAGAACTCTGTTTCGTCAATCGGTTTCCATGGATACTTTGCTGGTTTCCCTAAAACCGAAAACAAATGCTGGGATAACTAAGCGAACCTAGTTCTAGTAAACTAGTTTGCACAGCGAGATAAGCAACCCCACTTATAGGTACTAAGTTATTGGAATTAAGCGTCCCTAGTTCTAGGAACCTAGTTGGCACAGTGAGGGAAGTAACCCCAGTTATAGGCACTCAGTTATGTAAATTAAGCGACCCTAGTTCTAGGAACCTAGTTGGCACAGCGAGGGAAGTAACCCCATTTATAGGTACTCAGTATTGTAAATAAAGCGAGCCTAAGTTCTAGTGAACCAATCAATAAAAAATTTATTCTTACGTGTGTATGTCTCCAGAGCATACTTATTTGTGTAGTTTAGAGTCAAGGCAACAATTTCTGGCGTCAGTATCAATTTGAAAATTTCCATTGGGCTGAGTTGCGAATTTTCAGCTGGGCCTTTAGGTTCAGAATGCAGATTTTGCAGAATATTGTGCGCCCTGGTGCGTGAGGGAGTCGGCGCCTTCGCATTCCAGTTTGTCTGGCCATCCTTGCTCAAGTACCCAACGATGACGCTACTTGGGATAATGGGTCTGATCGGAAGATCTTTAGAGGTAGATGGCCTCGGTTGGAAACTGTGAGGTAACCACTCCTCATCGCTCTCGATGTCACTGGCAGAAAGTATCACTCCAACCTTCAAATCTCCATCGCTTTCGGTGCCTGACTCCTCAGAACTTACTACATCCACTCCGTAGTCCAGTCGAGCTTTCTTCTTTGTTCGTCTCTGCATTTTTACTATTGTACTTACAATAGTCACTATTGTTCCTAAATTTACTATTGTTCTAAAATATACTACTGTTCTAAAATTTACTATTGTGCTATAATTAACTACAGTAATAAATATATTTGTATTAAACTTTGTTTTAGGATTTCAAAAAAAGTTCCTCACAACCTCTGCTTAGGACATCAACTTTAGGAATGAACTTTAGATTTGTTGGGCTGCGGAGTTTAACGAATATGCGCAGTAGCCTTGGGAAAATGAGCATTAGCCTTGGGAAAATACGCCGTGGCCTTGGGAAAATGAGCAGTAGTCAGGGGATGGGATAAGTAATTTCCTCCTTGCAGCACCGTCGACAGAGGTCTACTTGTCCGTTCAATAAGTCCATGAGAGGGGTGTGTTAGGCAAAAGTCGGATCGTCAGTTTCACGGCATTTGAGCTCAAAACATAACGGGATATTCAAAATAACCCTCGGCAAAAGTCTAGTCGTTAGGGATGCACCGGGGTCATGGCCATCATGCCCTTGTTCGACTGGTAACGGTTTAACGCGGAATGGCAATGGATTTTTGAAGAAGGAAAATGGCAAAATGTTTGGCGATGTTCAAAAGACGTTCTCCAAAAGTTTTGAGTGCAACAGTTTTTTGTTGTAGGCAATCTCGAATCGCTACGTTTGAAATTGGTGTTCCAAGAATAGAAGCTGTGGATAATTCCATCATTTGAACTATCAGTTCAAGATGAGAGATGACATTTTTGAGTTCCCTCGCTTCACAATTTCCAAAAATGGTAGCTTCACATTTAGCAAAATTTGGGGATAATTCAACTTCTCTTGCTAAGTGGAAAATTTTCTATAAAATCTTTAAAAACTTTGGTTGGAGAATCAGCAATGGTGCAATCATCTAAATCCCAGACATTAAATTCGTATGTAATTTGTTTTATTATTGGTTGGACGACGAGACAAAAAAAACAGGTCCGAGCGGATCTTCTTCCTGAACTCCTCGATTAGAGAGAATGTATGTTTTTCCATTAAAAATTTTACTTGGAAGACGATAGCATTGGTGAACAAAGTTATATATTGCGGGAAGTCTAATCTTAATTTTTTTCAGAAGCGTATCTTTTCTGATTTCGTTAAATGCATTCATAAAATCTATTTTGACAAAGATTTTGACAGAATTATGGACATTGGTAAAATAAGTTTTAGCTGCGTGAGCTCCGGCTTCTGCACCACCTTGGGCACCAACTCCAAGTTGATTGGAAAGAAAGTCTTGAGAAAGGAATCCAGAAAAACGCTTGGTTATAATTTTGGCTGCTAGTCTTCTCCAAGTATTCCCTATCACGATTGGGCGAATGCCTCCGGGACTTTTTCTTGAGTGCAGTTAAGGAACCTCCGTAAAGGACTGGACGAACGCATTCAGAAACTTTACCAGAAAACATCAATGTTAACAGTTTCTTGATTCATTCTAGTATATTTTTTGAGTTGGCTGCTGTTTGACTAATTAAGTCCTTGAGAATTTGCGGACAAAGACCATCTAAACCTGAAGCTGAACCGCGTTTGAAAGAGGAAATAGCTTTCAAAATATCAGGTTCTTCGAGAATCAAGAGAAAGTTTAGTAAGTCAGAGTCGTCAGGAAAATTAGTGGTTGTTGAATGAGGTGGATGTTTGCTTCTTAAAGCTGATAGAGTTTCTGGACAGTCTGGAGCGATAGTGTTATCGGATGTGATTAGACGAATGGCTTCAGATATGTCTCCGTCGCCAAGTTTGGCTTCAACTTTTCTCCAAATTTTTGATGGAGAAAANCTTCAGATATGTCTCCGTCGCCAAGTTTGGCTTCAACTTTTCTCCAAATTTTTGATGGAGAAAATTCTATATCCGTCATTTTTTGAGGCACTNCGCCAAGTTTGGCTTCAACTTTTCTCCAAATTTTTGATGGAGAAAATTCTATATCCGTCATTTTTTGAGGCACTGCTTCCGTTTTAATTGAATTCCAATTTTTGATGTTAGATTTGACCCAAGAAGTGAGATTGGTTACTTTAGTCTCGTGGTGTGAAACTTGTAGAGTGACAAATGGAAAAATGAGAAGCTCTGCCAGGAGTCCTCAGAGTGATTTGTATTTACTTCGTCTATGGATTTAGTGAGGGCAGTTTAAAGGGAAAATCGGGCACCGCTAGGAACCCTGCGGAGAGTTGGGATACTTCTTCTTAATGTTGTCAATTTAGATCCGACGTTAAGAGTGTTTGGCGCNGCCAAGTTTGGCTTCAACTTTTCTCCAAATTTTTGATGGAGAAAATTCTATATCCGTCATTTTTTGAGGCACTTCTTCCGTTTTAATTGAATTCCAATTTTTGATGTTAGATTTGACCCAAGAAGTGAGATTGGTTACTTTAGTTTCGTGGTGTGAAACTTGTAGAGTGACAAATGGAAAAATGAGAAGCTCTGACAGGAGTCATCAGAGTGATTTGTATTTACTTCGTCTATGCATTTAGTGAGGGCAGTTTGAAGGGAAAATCGGGCACCGCAGGAACCCTGCGGAGAGTTGGGATACTTCTTCTTAATGTTGTCAATTTAGATCCGACGTTAAGAGTGTTTGGCGCATCTTCATCTTTCCATTTGATGCCTGTGAAATGTGGTGCGTTCGAACCTCTTTTCCCTCGCTTAGAAAGTACAAGGGGAAAGCAAATTTTGATCCAATTGGCTAGGGTGACTTGAGTAATTGCTCTGAAATTTAAGGATTTTCCGTATACTTCAAATCGGTCCCACAAAGTCATTTTTGATATTGTTTTTTCAATGTCAAATTCTAGGGTTGAAGAGAGCTAAATGAATCCAAGTTTACGTGAGTTGCTTTTACTGTTTGAGGTTGCTTGAGCAGATAAGGAGGAAGATTCGGGAGGTATTGAGAAAAGTATATCTTCTAGGTCAAGTTGGTTCTGCAGATTTTGGTAAGCGGTATTCTGGTATGAAGTATTATCCAAGTTCTGTATGTCTTCAAATCCAATTCTATTCACTTCAGCCAGTTTGGCTACTTTCCATTGATTACGAGAGACGGTTGTTTTGGGGGATTTGGAGGGGATAGGATGATTAGAGAGCTTAGTATAACCTAAGGATGAGGAAGCCATTTTCAACCAATTTTTTTGAAACAATTTTTTTAAAGGTGAAAATTATTCTCCAAAGTTTAGTCGAAAATGATTGTTTTTCGATTTGCACAAATAATGAGTAGCCAAAATGAATGAACGGTTTCGGAAACCTGAAATCCTAGATGAAATTAATGTGGTGATAGTATCTCAAAACTTTTTCAAAAGGAAAAGGTGTAGAGGACTCAACATATACTAAGTTATTAAATGATTTAGCTTTGAGTGTATTGTTGGATGATGTCAAAGGTTTTTGAAACAGTATGGTCAACTGGGATGAGGTTTCTAGTTGAAATGATCTGAATAAAACAATTGTTTCAATTCCCTGCAATCCTAGATAGATATAATAGTAGTGATAATATCTCAATTTTTCAGCAGGAAAGTTGTGGTGGACCCAACATATACTAAAAGTTAAATAATTGACTTAACTTTGTAAGTAATGTTGGATGTTGCCAAGGAGATTATGGAAGTTGAAGGTTGTTGATGAGTACCCAACTGTATTTTGAATGATTAAATTTTTTACGAAAGATTTTGACTTCTGATGGACAGCTTTGATAAGGTTTGTAGTAGAGATGNTCAACTGGGATGAGGTTTCTAGTTGAAATGATCTGAATAAAACAATTGTTTCAATTCCCTGCAATCCTAGATAAATATAATAGTAGTGATAATATCTCAATTTTTCAGCAGGAAAGTTGTGGTGGACCCAACATATACTATAAGTTAAATAATTGACTTAACTTTGTAAGTAATGTTGGATGTTGCCAAGGAGATTATGGATGTTGAAGGTTGTTGATGAGTACCCAACTGTAGTTTGAATGATTAAATTTTTTACGAAAGATTTTGACTTCTGATGGACAGCTTTGATAAGGTTTGTAGTAGAGATGNTTTGAATGATTAAATTTTTTACGAAAGATTTTGACTTCTGATGGACAGCTTTGATAAGGTTTGTAGTAGAGATGATGACCGTATAGGAACTGCTTCGACAGGATTCGATGAGAGGAATGCTCAGTTCAGTGATTCCCAATTAAATAAATGGTCCAGAAAGTAAGATGACCCAACAAATAATTCAAAAATGAAGGAACGAAAAAAATGTGTAAAAACACGTCTTTCTTTTTATTATTTTACTTGTCCTTCTGTGCGGATTAGTTTTTGTTTGTACTCTCTACGTGAAAGTATCATTGATTTTTTTTTGTTTTTACAGTGGAGTAGCTTTAAAAACAGCAATTTGGATTTTAATTTTGGCTCATTGTTGACCAGAGAAAAGTCAACAGTAAGCCAAACCGTAACAATATATTTAACTTGTAATAAAAAGTGATAGAAAAGTTAAAGTGTTATTGAACTCTTGTTATGGGCGTCTTATAATAACCAATGAACTACACTTGTTGCTTTGGCGAAAGTATGATCTAAGAAAGCCTAATGTGTTTAATGTGTCATTTTGCCGCGAGCGAATCTTGGTGAAAATTTGATNAAAGTATGATCTAAGAAAGCCTAATGTGTTTAATGTGTCATTTTGCCGCGAGCGAATCTTGGTGAAAATTTGATCATAAGATGAGAAAGTTCGTTCTAATTCAATAGATGCCGAGGGGTTGTTAAACCATTTTGTAAATGTACTCCAAACTTTGACCTCTACCAATTTTACCTTCGTATAAACTCATTTCCTGACGGATTATTTACGTTATAGATTTTTCCTTCGTGTTTAAAACTTTGGGCGTTTCAGAATACTCGTCAATGAGTTGGGTCAGTAAATACTTCAAAGTATCACCTTTTGATAGTAATTGTTGATGATAATCAAGTTCGGGCAAATTATTATCATCTGGCTGGGAGTCTTGTTCTGCATCAGCAAACATGAAAGAAGCTCTTGGATTGAATTAATTNAAAGTATGATCTAAGAAAGCCTAATGTGTTTAATGTGTCATTTTGCCGCGAGCGAATCTTGGTGAAAATTTGACCATAAGATGAGAAAGTTCGTTCTAATTCAATAGATGCCGAGGGGTTGTTAAACCATTTTGTAAATGTACTCCAAACTTTCACCTCTACCAATTTTACCTTCGTATAAACTCATTTCCTGACGGATTATTGACGTTATAGATTTTTCCTTCGTGTTTAAAACTTTGGGCGTTTCAGAATACTCGTCAATGAGTTGGGTCAGTAAATACTTCAAAGTATCCCCTTTTGATAGTAATTGTTGATGATAATCAAGTTCGGGAAAATTATTATCATCTGGCTGGGAGTCTTGTTCTGCATCAGCAAACATGAAAGAAGCTCTTGGATTGAATTAATTNAAATTATTATCATCTGGCTGGGAGTCTTGTTCTGCATCAGCAAACATGAAAGAAGCTCTTGGATTGAATTAATTATTGATGCTTTAGACATTGCTCCGAAATAATTGGGGTTGATCTAGTAAATTAAAATTTTTTAAATTTGTTGTATGACGTCTCCGTTTTAGCGTCATATGATTAACATAGGTCTATTGTAAAAAATAATTACCTGATCCTTGGCTGAAACGTGGAGATATAAGAGAAGCGATGATAGAGTTGATCGACGCTCCAAAGTTTTGGTTGAAAGAGATGTGTATAGAGTTCTTGCAAGTATAGAGTTTTGTTTCTTAAATGTGTCCGACATAAAGCTCATTGCAGCATCTGCGGTGAGAAGAGACGTATCTCTTCGACAAATCACTTCAAGAGTTAATTGTACAGGCTCCAAACAGTCAATGATCTACTCTACGAATTGTAATTCCGCATCTGTGAAGAATAAATCAACGTGCAGATCTATGAGAACTTTTTGGACAATTGTCAATAGGTGGAAATTTTTATTCAGCATTGTTACAAGGTTACACCATCTGTATAATAATAAATTTGTTGAGAAAATGTATATACAATGTAATTATATGCTGCAACAATTATATTTTCTAATANTGTATAATAATAAATTTGTTGAGAAAATGTATATACAATGTAATTATATGCTGCAACAATTATATTTTCTAATATCATTACCTTGTTTTGCTATCCAGCAGAAGGCTCAAATCCTCACTGAATTCGGCTTGTATCAGTGTTGCTGTTTTTTTTTTTATTTAAAAAACATAAAAAACGTTTTTATTGTTTAAAACTGTTTTTTATGTTTTTTATGTTTTTNTATTTAAAAAACATAAAAAACGTTTTTATTGTTTAAAACTGTTTTTTATGTTTTTTATGTTTTTTATGTTTTTCATGTTTTTTAACCGTTTTTTTTTAAAGATTTGTTTTTAACCATGAAAATCCCAGTTCCGAATTAAATACAACACACACGACCTAGATTAACGTACGAAAAAACTGAAATTGGTATTTAATTTTTAAGGAAGTGTTCTACATGTAAAAAAATTGAATTGTAACATCAGCTATAAAAGAACCTTGTAGACGGGTAGTCGTCAGGACATCGATTAATCCGTAGTGCAATATTAATAAAAAAAAATACGAATAGGGATTTTATCGTCCATTTGTCGTGTGTGTTGCATCTAAGGTTCAGTTTGTTTAAAACACTGTTTAAAAAAAAAACAAGTTGTTTTAAACATGTTTTAAACACTGTTTTAAACAAATGTTTTTTTTCTTCGCCACACTGGCTTGTATATAAGGTTGCAAAATTATATCATCTTGGTTGGAGATTGTTTGAAGATAAGAACAACTTTTCTCACTTTCTGAATACAGGACCGTAAGTAGGATGATCCACGCCACCGTTCCTCTCTTCCGTTTCGAAATCAAAAGAATCCTCATCTCCAGCAATATAACTTTCANGATGATCCACGCCACCGTTCCTCTCTTCCGTTTCGAAATCAAAAGAATCCTCATCTCCAGCAATATAACTTTCAACGATATCCGCTTCTCCTACGTTTGTTTCTGTTTTTCTTTTGTACAGCATGAACCAATTTAATCCGGGCCTTCNCTGTTTTTCTTTTGTACAGCATGAACCAATTTAATCCGGGCCTTCTTTCTTCACCTTTCACCAAAAACGACTTGGGGCAGGCGATACACAATAGTAAATGATGGAAGTGAAGTTAATTTTATTGTAATCACTATGAAATATCTGTTCCGATTAGATCAACTAATTCAAAGCAATGGAGCAAAGCAGAGAGGCAGAGAGAGGGGTCGGCAGCTTTTCTGTTAAGTCAGGTGGAATAGATGCCAAGGGATCGTATCCCATTCCTCTAGTTGGTCATTTATCTCAATTAGCCATCTTTCAGCATTACAGAATGACGTTTGTTTAAAAAAATCAAAATCAGTTTTGATTAGACAAGTTATTGCAAAGCAGTGGGAAGGAAGAAAGCAGAGAGGCATAGAGAGAGGTCGACAGGTTCTCTGTTAAGTGGGGTGGAGTATATGCAAAGGGACCATACTCTATTGCACTCATTCTCTCAACTCTCTGCTGCTCTTGTTAAATAACTAATTTTTGCAGAAGTTTGTTTTCTCAAACACACGCTAACTTCATTCTTCCAACTTGTATTTCGCGCTGTTTATTTGCTCTTTTAAATTTTTTTGGTGAAAGCGACTTTCTACGGCCTGGATTAATTTGGTTCATGCTGTATACCACGTCTACAACAGCCAAGTGGAAAGCATGAGCAAAACATATTTGCTGGGATGTTGGGGAGAGTCGGCCTACTTTGTTCAAAATGTAAATTAAAATCAAATAATTAAAAAGTTTAAGTTATAAATACCATTCGAGCCATCAGTGACAATTACCATAATATCGTCCATCAGTGTCAATCCAAACAATGAAAGTCGTTCATCAACGATTTCTACACATCGCTCGGCACGGTAGAAAACACAGCTTCTTATAAATCCAAGTCTCCAAAATTTTCCCATAATGTGTAAGGTTACATTCATGAACCTTTTATTCCGGAGACAAGTTCACTCATCAAAACACAGAAAATTTGTGATCCATTTGCTTCAGTTTGTAAATCTCACTACGATTCATAGCCCGAATTGATTCTGCATAAGCCTGTATCATCCCACGAATCGTGTTAGGGGGCTTTTGGATTTCATTGAATTCTCTGGCATGTAATGAAATTCTTAATTCATCCGATGTACAAAAACCCGACATCGGAATTCCATCAGGAGATGTCATTTTTGCTATAACCTCAGCAAGTGATTTATCGTTCGACGGTGTTTCTGTACAAATATTAGTTTCGTTTTATCGAATTACCATTATTTAAATGTATCGGTTTACTTTAATTCATGTCAGTCGTGTTCGTACTCCTTTTTAAACCGTTGATTAGATGCATACGCTTTAGGCGATTATGAAGTTCTTTTGTCTAACCGCTTTTCGTTTTTTAAAATTTGAAATTGGAAAACAGCTTGCACTTTACTTCTAGATTATC
Source organism: Holacanthella duospinosa (assembly GCA_002738285.1). NCBI lineage: Eukaryota > Metazoa > Arthropoda > Collembola > Poduromorpha > Neanuridae > Holacanthella > Holacanthella duospinosa. The sequence continues at coordinate 9,680 of NIPM01000107.1, forward strand.
CCCCCTTTTCCAAAAGCGTTTCCAACTTGGTGGTGGAGGAGGTGATGGTGGTGGTCGTGGTGTTGACGATATTCATTGTGGTGGTGGTGGATGTGTAATACCGGTGCTGGTGCTGACTTAAAAGTGAGGAGGAGGAGAGAGGAGGCTTATGGTCTTCAAGATTTAAACATGTTTGGATAAGTTTGAGGGGTGTGACAACACTGAATACTTAGGTCAATGGTTGGTGAGTTACTTTGGTTCTTAGGTCCGTGGACTCTGGAGAATGAGAATACTTGTGTTCATAGGCTATGACAGGTTTAAACATGTCTGGATAAGTTTACGAGATGTGACAACATTGCAGACGTAGGTCGGTGGTTGGTGAGTTACTTAGGTTCATAAGTCCGTGGTGGAAAATGTGAATTCTTAGGTTCATAGATTACGACAGGTTTAAACATGTTTGGATAAGTTTGCTGGATGTGGCAACATCGCAGACTTAGGTCAATGATTTGTGAGTTACTTAGGTTCTTAGGTCCGTGGACAGTGGACAATGAGAATATTTGTGACAGGTTTAAACATGTTTCAACTTGAAAGGGTGAGACATGACAACATCGCAAACTTAGGTCGGTGGTCGGTAGATAAACTTAGGTTCACGTCTACGTGTAATTTAGCAACACCGTTGACTTAGGTCGGTGGTCGGTGTACAATGAGAATACTTGTGACAGGTTTAAACACGTTTCCACTTGAAAGAGTGTGAGATATGACAACATCGCAAGCTTAGGTCGGTGGTCGGTAGATAAAGTTAGGTTCATGTCTACGTGTAATTTAGCAACAATGTTGACTTAGGTAGGTGGTCGGTGGAAATACTTAGGTCGGTGGGGGGAGGGAACACCCGATGGTATCTACTATTTCAATTGCTTGTTGAGAACAAACCAATTCTTCAGTGCACATTTAATCATAAAAAATTTACGATGTCGTATGTACTGATTTCCATTGTTATTTTGCGATTTCAAAAAGTTAGCATTGGAGATATCGTATCACTTCCAACCAGGGTTCGTGATAATTATCGGGTGATAATTATCATTGATAATTATCAATGATAATTATCAATGATAATTATCAAGCTTGAAAAAATTATGATTTTTTCAAATCAATAAACGTGTTGAATATTTCGCATACAATACTCATTAAAATATATACCATTCTCTTATCAATGACTTTTATGCTTTTGGGTCGTCTGTCGTCGATTGCACTCTTTTCGCTTTTCGAATAAATCTTACGGAAAAAATAACAATGTTGAGTTTTGATTTTCTAGATACATAAGAATTAGAACTTATTAGTTGTGCTTTTGAAGTTATTATTATGGAATTATTGCCAAGCAAAATGCCTAAAGGGAAAGATCCTATTTGGGATCACTTTATTTCCAGCAAGAAACAGAATAATAAAGGCTTGTGGGCCAAGTGTAAGGTGTGGAAAAGAGTTTCAAGGAATAATCGACAGGCTTAAACTCACTTTTTCAGAATTCATAGGAAAATAAACATTATCGAAAAAAAATTTTTTTTTTTGATAATTATCAACAAAATCAGATAATTATAAAAAAAAAATCCGATTTTTTTGATTTTTTCGAAAAATCACGAATCCTGCTTCCAACCCAATACCACTATTTTTCTTATGAATGATCGATCATGATATGATCATACAAACAAGAACATTATATAGAGTAGTTGAAAGTCATTTCGCGAGAGAGAAAAGGTGCTTGCAAATGGTGAGATTCGAACCCAGGCCGTTCCCTTGGAACACCGATCACCCACAACACCGCCCCCTCCCTTCCACTTCCTTCTGTTTTGAGTTTTAAAAAGTAGCAGTTCACTCATCTCCTTTGTTCTAGCAGAAATAAACAAAACTTTCGAACACCTTATAGCTGTTCGGCACAACAGTTACCCATCCCCGTCCCCGTCCCGTCTTTGTCTAAAAATTTTTTACCCCGTCTTCTCATAATAAAAGGCTTTCCCCTCCCCGTCTCGTCCCCATCTTCAAAGAAAAGAAGGCTTCTCCATCCCGTACCCTTCTTTTCAGAAAAATCTACTTCCCCGTTCCATCCCATTATTTTCAGAAAAAAGTACTTCCCCGTCCACGTCCCGTCTCGCCCAGTCACGTCGCATCCCCTTCCGTCCTTGCTTAAAAGGATCAATACCTTCTCGTCCCCGTTTTCCAATAAAATGGTTACTCTGTCCTGGCGTAAAATAAAATCTTTCCCAACTCTAATTTTTTCCCAATGAAACTAAATTCCATTATCCAAAAATTAAACATTTTCAAATCTAATTATCGTTATATAGTGAAATTTATTGTTATATTTCGATTTCGAGTGCCTAGTGTTGGATTTAAAGTTAAGGGCTTTGATTTCGAATGGAGAAATACAGAACTGAGAATTAAATTTGGATTTCGATTTCTGGTTTGTATGGGAAATTGGATTTCGATTTCGAACTCGAATGAAAAAATATTTTCGATTGGTCCAAATTCCTAGTGTGGATTTTTGAAACATCAGTTACACTACAATTGCAACGCTACCGATTGATCCTGATTTTGACTGTACGATTGCAAACCACTTGTACCTTCGTATTTTTGGATATAACTATACTTTTTAACGTTTTCAGGATACATACATTTCGATAGATATTTTGAAAGTTAAAATGAATAAATCCGAGGTGCTCGACATTAAAATCCATAATCACATGCGGATCGAAATCGAAATCGAAATCGTAATCCCATTATCTACAAAATTCGAAAGCGAAATTGAAACCCATAACTTTCCAGACTATCAAAATCGAAATCAAAACTTCTCGCGTTCTCGAAATCGAACTTTCGATTTCGATTTCAAATGAACAAAATTTCAAATTTAGACTTCAAATGATCAAAATTTCAAAATTCGATTCGAGCTAAATTACTAGTGTGGAAATAACATGCCTCATCCATCCTATATCCCCTTTAAAAAAATAGCTTCACCCGTCCCATCCGTTTTTTAGTTAAAAATTCTTTCCCCGTCACCGTCCGTCCCCTTCTTTAAAAAAAACGGACTTCCCCATCCCATCCCCGTCTTTTCCAACAAATAGACTCACCCGCCCATGTTCCGTCCCCGTCTTTTGAAACAAAAATGGTTCCCGTATCTGTTCAAACCTGTCCAGACGGGGACGGGAAAGACGAAATACCGCTACACTGCCTCTTAGCCCTCCTCCATCAAGATCATTAACAACATAAATCGGTTGGAATATTTTTTGCTTGCCAACGTATGATGTCATTTGTCCGATTCCAAATTTCGGATATAAAGACGTGCACCTTCCTCTTCGGTCATTTAAAAAATTCAGAATCTGACTCAGGAGAAAATATANGTGCAGCTTCCTCTTCGGTCATTTAAAAAATTCAGAATCTGACTCAGGAAAAAAAAGATTTGGCACCGAGTTCGACTGTTTCTTATGTATTTTTGGCCGGAGAGATCAGTGCAGTGGTGCACTCCTAACCCGTCAAATCTAACTCTAAAGTTTGAATATTGAATTACAACCTTCAGTAAACTAAAACTCTTTACTTCATTATTCGAGTGTAGCGAAGTTGGTAAAAGAGGGGAAACTATTTCCTGGGAGCCTTTCTGTCGTGAGTTCGAATCTTACATTTTTCATTAACTTTTTTAATGTCTCTCTTCTGTAAAACGTCTTAAATTGTGTTTCAAATGTTTCAAAATATAATTAAATATCAAAATAATAATCATATTTAATTTAATTGAACATATTTTAATTTTTAACTTCGATGCAATCTTTTTGCTGAACAATTATAACAAAGACTTAAAACACAGTAGTTGATTCCTATAATTTATTCTTTGAATCATTGTAGTAATGCACAATAATTTAAATTTAAATGGAACCCTGTACTCTTCAAAATACATTTAAAACTCTAGAAACTCTGGTAAATTAGTGCGCATGACCCTCCGGTGTGTGTGGCTTTAAAGGCACACCTCGTTTCTATGGCAATTGCTGTAGTTCGTTGCCAAAGATATCAATAATAGTAAGCACACAAATAAATTAATAGATGTATATAGAGGTATAAATTTGTATATGTATGTGCATGTATGTATATTCAAATAATTATATACAAAGTGAGTTTTTAACGACTATCGACGGATATCGACACTACCCTACTAGCACCCACTCATTCTCTGGATATGCTATCCGACATATTTGACGGATATGCTAACGGGCATAGTTGTCGGATGTTATCCGGAAAATATGCCGGATAGTATATTCGGCAAATATGCCGGATAACATATCCAGCATATTTTCCGCATATACTATCCGGCATAGTTGCCGGATATACTATCGGGGATATTTCCCCCATACACTATGCGGCATAGTTGCCAGATATATTATCCGGCATATTTGCTGGATCTACTACCCGCTTTATTTGCCGGATATACTATCCGCCATATTTGCCGGATATACAGTCCACCATATTTGCCGGATAAACTATCCGCCTGATTTGCCGGATATAATATCCGCCATATCTGCCGGATATACTATCCGCCATATTTATCTTATATAATATCCGTCATATTTACCGGATATAAAAACGCCATATTTGCCGGATAGTATATCCGTCATATTTGCCGGATATGCTATTTTACATAATTGCCGCATATACTATCCGGCATATTTGCCGGATATACTATCCGCCATATTTGCCGGATATACTCTCCGGCATATTTGCCGTATATACTACCCCCACCCTCCGCCATCTTAATACCCCAGTTTCTAAGCATATATACTTGTATTGAATGTAAAACTCGCGAGTCATTTGGCATNTCCGCCATCTTAATACCCCAGTTTCTAAGCATATATACTTGTATTGAATGTAAAACTCGCGAGTCATTTGGCATCGTCGGAATTCGGTGTGGCTAAAAAGCGTGTGTCTAGCCGGTGAAACAGAAACCACACCGAAATTTCGGTGTATAGGCAGGGCCCAACGGAATGGCCGGCTCAATGGGATTTCTTGTTTCCAACTTTGTGAATTTCTATTCGAGCCGGCGTGTTTTGTAATTACATGTTCTTTANCCACACAGATCGGCCACTTTGTCTTTGGTGTGGCTTTAAAGCCACATTAGGCAGGGCCCAACGGAATGGCCGGGTCAATGGGATTTCTTGTTTCCAACTTTGTGAATTTCTATTCGAGCCGGCGTGTTTTGTAATTACATGTTCTTTANTCAATGGGATTTCTTGTTTCCAACTTTGTGAATTTCTATTCGAGCCGGCGTGTTTTGTAATTACATGTTCTTTACTCTAGATTAAAGATTTATGCAAGCAGAACAAATTGCAAAAACATAGCTGTTACCCAAATAGCGGTAGAAGGTTATACCGCTATGGTTTTACCACACCGAAATAAGCCACACAGGCAGGACTACTAGAGTTAAACATTTAAAAATAAAGTAGTTTATCCGTATATGTACAGTATGTTAGGTAGCGAAGAAGAATTTTTTCTTCACTCCCTCCGAAAAATTCTTCTTGGCTACCTAACATACTNTAAACATTTAAAAATAAAGTAGTTTATCCGTATATGTACAGTATGTTAGGTAGCGAAGAAGAATTTTTTCTTCACTCCCTCCGAAAAATTCTTCTTGGCTACCTAACATACTGTAGTTATAGGTAGCTTAGAAAATAATACTTAACGCTGTAAGGCAAAATGGTGCACAGTATTTACTACTGCTCATGTCTATCAACAAAATGGGTACTGCGCATGGGAATTGGTCTGAAACATTTGTTTACTATGATCAGTTGATACGGNTAAACATTTAAAAATAAAGTAGTTTATCCGTATATGTACAGTATGTTAGGTAGCGAAGAAGAATTTTTTCTTCTCACTCCCTCCGAAAAATTCTTCTTGGCTACCTAACTTACTGTAGTTGTAGGTAGCTTAGAAAATAATACTTAACGCTGTAAGGCAAAATGGTGCACAGTATTTACTACTGCTCTTGTCTATCAACAAAATGGGTACTGCGCATGGGAATTGGTCTGAAACATTTGTTTACTATGATCAGTTGATACGGTCTAGGACAGCGTATTTACTACTGCGCATGTGTAACAATAAAATAGATAACTACGTATGTTAATGATCAATCAATGCGTAGTGCGCGTGGGAATTGCTCTGATACATTTGTTTGGTATGATCAGCTGACATGAAGATTACTGGCCTGCTAACTTTATCAATCAATGCCTACTGTGCATGGAAATTGCTCTGATACATTTGCTTGATATGATCAGCTGATATGAAAAATACTAAGGTCGGCTAACGCTGGTCGGCTAACTTTACGGTCTATCTGCTGATCAGTGTACTTTACGGTCTAATTTTTTGGTCGGCTATTGCCTATTTGCTAACTTTAGGGTGCGGATCTGCTACCTTTATGGTACTTTTTCTGCTAGTCGGCTAACTTTATGATTTTGGCCTGATATTCTGCCAACTTTATGGTGGCGGGGAGCTAACTTTATGACAATGATCTGCTAACTTTATGTAGCACCGAATGTCCTATAAACTCCAAGAAAATTCAAAGGTATTTAACCATATTTGAGTTATCCAAATTTATTCGAATTTGATTGGTTGAATTTTCTTCGGTCTCATCAATTATAGGATATTTGATATAATTTTCATTAAGTAAGTAGACAAGATAATTTCTAAAAATGAGTAAGCGGGCAAAAAAGTGAGGTGCCCATGTATGGTGAGTTAAGTCTGGATTAAATGGAATAATGGAGAGAATGAGGAGGTGATAAGGGGTTTTGTTGGTAAAAATAACAAAATTGTTATTCTGTTGAGTTTTTGAATTCAAACCCCCCTCCCTCCCTCCCGTCTCATGGTTATCTGGTGAACTCAGAGCCAACCCCTCGTCCAAGCATCTTCAGTTTCCATTGAGCTTCTCACTTTGGTGGTTCTTCAATGGACACACCACGTGCACCACTTCCAAAACCACAACAAGACAACATTCAACATTTTAGTAAACAAAGACCACTATACCATCAACTCATCGATTGAATAGAAATACTTATAGAAGTTATAATAATTTGAAATTACACCAACCGCAATACTCGACGCTCAAGTAGTGCCTAAATCTAGAACCAAAGGACTACTCAGGATTTCGNAAATTACACCAACCGCAATACTCGACGCTCAAGTAGTGCCTAAATCTAGAACCAAAGGACTACTCAGGATTTCATCAAGCATCATCAACGGATAACACGCTAAGAAGAAATGGTAAGCAAACAGTCAATAGTTTACTTGGAGAAATTTCAATAGTGATTTCATTATTATTATTGTCTCACATCAAAATCCTTGGACTTGGGTTGGGGAGTTGAGACTCGAGTTTACCAAAACGCCGTCGTGATATTTCAGAGGAGCATAAAAAGCACTCTTGAGGCTATGAATTTGGTTAGTAAGTATTACGTTGTTCAAAACTTCTCTGTATCTGGCCTTCAGTTCTTACGCTTTAAAAGTTGTTCCTTTTAATTCCCCTCACACACCCAACAAGCCCTGATTTTTTAAGCAAGTTATCCTGACTAGCTTAAGGGCTGCTGGTCCATGCGCCTTGCTTCTACCTTTTCTGAACATCCGTATCCGTTTCTTTCTTATTAGTTGGATTTGGATCTCATCAGATATTCTAAGGTGTGTTATGGATTCGAAAAGGACAGATGATTCACGGATATAAACAAGTATTGACTACAAACTATACCTTACTAGCTTATTATTACGTATATAAACTAGAACTTCATTATGTTAATTTTTTTGATAAAATTCAATTGAAACTGAAACTGAAACTAGCATAATTCAAACGCAATCAAATGATTTCCTCGGACGGTTCAACTACTATGAATTCCGATTAATCATAACTAATACTTTAGCAAATTCTAAATTCTAACTCCTAGAATAATAATAGTTATTATTCTTAAACCTTAACTTTCTATTTTATAAAAATAAAAAATATAAATAAATATCACAAAAATTCCACTGACTCAACTACCTAGTCTATCTAAACTTAACTAGTTCTGTGATACGACACATCTACACGATAGCAGTGTAGACAGCGGAAGAGTAGAATAGAACAGGGAAGGCGAAGGAAGAAGGATGGTTGGATTTCGAAGAATAAGTATAACAGGAAATCCGCTTGAATGAAATGTGATGACGATGAGGTATTGAAATGCATTTAGTTCAAAATTTTGAAACCTCAAGATATAAACAATTAGAATCATCAACAGTAATTATTCTTGAATCGAAAGTCGATAGTTCAATTCGGATTAACAAATAATTGACCTGGATCGATCTTAATGACGCAGTTGGGTGTGCCTGAGCAGAATTTCCGGGTATAAGTACAATGAGATTAGGTTAAGTTTTTAAGATCTGTGGTCAACCGGATACACTGCTATAAGGAGAAGCTATTACATGTAGAACTACATGTTGTCTCAGGAGCACTTTATAAACATTACATTATAAACTTACTAAAATTTGTTGCAGTAAAATTAAAATTAAATCTTGCTGCTACTCTGGTCCAAAATTACAACAAATTTTTAGGGTAATTGTTTTTCTACCTTTCGTTGTCATCTTATTTTTTGTTAAGTATGGACCATCTGTCCGGTAGGTTCATAATATAGATTTTTTTTTAGCTCTCGACTATAATAATTCCTTCATATTCACATTAATTCAACACTTCTACACATATTATATGACTTGGCTAAAAATTCAATACTAGAAGAATTAACTAGAATAATCGTCAGCATAACTTAATTTCTCAAATTTCGGATTCATACTGCCTACAATTTATTTTTTGCTTCTGTGTCGTATCTATTATTATTATCTTGCGGAACTTCTAAACGCTGGTAAAAGCTATTAATTTCAAATACGATCATTTCTACATTTAAGTTATTAAAAAATCAAACTCCGCTCCGTCTCCATACTGGTCAAAATATTATCACACTACAAGTAGATAAAAAATTCATGATCAGATACAACTTTACACTAACAAGTAGAAGTAGAGCAAAGTAAGAGAAGTGATTTGTAAAAAATGTGCTGTAGGTAAATTGAGAAAAGGTGTGAGGAAATCAGGTATCGCATATTTACACTCACTACTGACTCATTGCATTACTATGATAATTCAAACTGGAATTTAAATTTTTTTTTTCTGATCCTGTTCTACCACATGCGTATCATTTCTAACATGACCAGTTATTTATTTACTTCATANAATTTTTTTTTTCTGATCCTGTTCTACCACATGCGTATCATTTCTAACATGACCAGTTATTTATTTACTTCATCATACACCATTGCTTAGTAATAAATCAGTGAGTGAATTAGAAATTGAAATTGTGTTACATGTTTACAAAATTTNAATTTTTTTTTTCTGATCCTGTTCTACCACATGCGTATCATTTCTAACATGACCAGTTATTTATTTACTTCATACACCATTGCTTAGTAATAAATCAGACTCACTTAATCTTTAACTTTAACACAATGTACAAATGTTTTAATAATTTATCAACTCTTGCCAATAACGTCTCGTTCCAAGTCTTTTGTCAACTACTTGGAAAAACACAAACTGAACCATACGATAACAATACTTTTAGTGAATTATTTGGTACTTGAAACTTGATTTACCATATTTCTATTTGTATAGTGATTTTCCTTGTTCCGATGTGCAGCCAGACGAAGACAATAGGGTTGGATTTAGTATGTGGTGAAGGAAGTTGTGCGCTATCGGAGTAAGTTGAGGGAAATTTTAGTAGAANAATAGGGTTGGATTTAGTATGTGGTGAAGGAAGTTGTGCGCTATCGGAGTAAGTTGAGGGAAATTTTAGTAGAAAATGTTTCATAATAATACCAATCATTCCATAACATGACACAGATAAACCCTAACATAATCGAAAATACTATCTAGTAAAGTTTATGTAAGTAGAGAACATTCTTCTAATTTATTCTCATCATTGTCCTTTAGCAAAGCAATTTTTTTTGTTTGCAGATGAAATTCAAAAAGATGGAAGAAATGAAGTCAGGGAGGTGACACCGCATTGGACAAGTCTATTACCCTGTTTGAGTCTCATCGTGAGAGATTCTTGAGAAAAACGAACAAGGGAATGAGTGAGACTGACGTGATGGGTTGTAGATTTGGTTAACTTTGTCTTCCAATGAGTGACTCGTCGTCCCCAGTTCCTTCTCCCCAGAATCCAAAATTCCGTCATCCACATCCGGTTTCTGGGTCCATGTCAAGTACCGGTGGGCTTCCCAACTCAGACAATAACATTAACCACCACCTCAATGAACAAAATTTTGGCTCTCCAACGAGAGCTCTTTCTCTGGCAAATGAGCCAGAGCATCAGTTTGTAGTGACAGTTCGCTCTCCTCCAAATAATAGAATTATTACCAAGAGTACTAGCTCCTCTTTCATTGGTCCAGTCAAAGGGCTCGTCATTTCAAATAATCCCAATAATAANATTACCAAGAGTACTAGCTCCTCTTTCATTGGTCCAGTCAAAGGGCTCGTCATTTCAAATAATCCCAATAATAAAACCGGTCCACGACTTGCCTTGTACCGAAGTAACAGTAGCCTTGACCTTCTAGATAGAGACAACTACCTCCTTCGTGGTGGGCGAAACTTTCCTAATAATCATGCGCAGAGTGATGGGATACAGGGATGTTTCACAAGGAGAAAAGATTTTGGTAGTCATGGTTCCATTGACGTCTTAGCTTCATCCTTGGGAACAGTGAACAGTGGAGGGAAGACTCCGATACTCTCACTTCCTATGGCTTCAACCACCATACATCGAGATTCTACTGACGAAGTTCACCAGTCAAAAAAATCTGGTGGTGAGTTGGGAGTGGGACTAAAAGAAACAGCAAGTCCGAGACTCCGACTTAAATTTCAGAAACTTTTCGAACCTAAAGAGAAAGGAAATGAAATCCCGAGCCCATCTAAGGGTGAGCCCTCATCACTTTTTCGAAGGTTTAGAGGAGGAAGGGAGTTGACCACAGAGATACAAGAGGAACCGGAAGGGAAACCTGTGCTAAGACATCAAAATCTTCTGGGAACGGAAGAAAGAGTCCGACGAAGACTCTTTGCCCATTTTGATTGTCAGAGTGTCTCGGCTAATATATCTTATGCTGCCAAGCTCCGTGGGATGCTCTCGAAGCGGAGGAACACAACCACTGGAGCATCCGCTGCTTCATTGGGAACTCGATCCAGTTCTGCTACCACACCGAGCACTTCTCTTACCAATATCGGAGCACTCTGTGAGAGTTCTAGTCTTGAGGAATCTACTCCTGAGGCGGATTTGGGAGACGGTCGCTCAAATTCACTCGTTCTAAGGTACCAAAATACAATTCCAAACAACCTATTTAGGTGTCATTTTCTATAAAGGTGTTTTTTTCTCTGCACAAGTATGTTATAGAAGTTGAAGTTACTGTTTCATGAGAAAACCAATATTTTTTACCTAAAGAAAGAACACCGTAATCAGCCTCAAACTTTTGGTTAGACAATTTTTCCAAATCCGTCTGCAAAGCAGACATGGAATAGTTACCAAACGGCTCGATATCCTGAAATGTAACAAAAAAAATGAAAAACAGGGTTGAAAATAATGTTGTTTGTTTACAGATTTACAAAAAAAAATTTTTTTTACTAAATTATGTTTAGAAGCACAAAATCACAACACATAGAATAAAAATAACATATTCGTAAGTGTGATGTAATTGAGGCGAGAAACTACATAAAATACAGTTTTATCAAACGGGCATTCTGTGTGGTAACCCAATGCAGATTTTGTTTGCTAACAAAATTTTACCAAACATTTCATTTGCGAACAAAATCATAAGCAAATACGTTGTTGGGGAAGGAAATCTGATTAAATTAAAAAAAAAAATTAATTTCATGACCCGATTTTCCACATCTTGTATTACATGACTCCGAAAGTTTANTAGACAATTTTTCCAAATCCGTCTGCAAAGCAGACATGGAATAGTTACCAAACGGCTCGATATCCTGAAATGTCACAAAAAAAATGAAAAACAGGGTTGAAAATAATGTTGTTTGTTTACAGATTTACAAAAAAAAATTTTTTACAAAATTATGTTTAGAAGCACAAAATCACAACACATAGAATAAAAATAACATATTCGTAAGTGTGATGTAATTGAGGCGAGAAACTACATAAAATACAGTTTTATCAAACGGGCATTCTGTGTGGTAACCCAATGCAGATTTTGTTTGCTAACAAAATTTTACCAAACATTTCATTTGCGAACAAAATCATAAGCAAATACGTTGTTGGGGAAGGAAATCTGATTAAATTAAAAAAAAAAATTAATTTCATGACCCGATTTTCCACATCTTGTATTACATGACTCCGAAAGTTTAGAGTCAGAGTCAGAGTCATGACTCAGCTGGGAGTCATGGAGAATACTTAAGAGCATAGTTGATGTGCGATTTGATTGTGTGATTGATTAGTCACGCGATGCTTTTCCGGGGTTATGCCACCTTAATATAAAGAAGCTCCGAAGACAGTTCATAATATGTACTTAATCGTGAAATATTCAAATTTACTCCTAGAGGCTGGGGTTTATATTTGAATGTTGCCTTATTCACTCCCATGTTAAATAAGAAAAAAAAAGTCCATGTTTATCAGAAGAATTCTTCGGAATTCAAATTGCGAAGATTCAGGAATATTTACANGAAGAATTCTTCGGAATTCAAATTGCGAAGATTCAGGAATATTTACACAATTATTGTGTAATAATTCAAATACGGTTCAAAACAATTCCTAGTATTTATAAAAAAAAATTCTTTTACTAATACATGGAAATTATTTAAATGTTTTGAATTTGAATGTAAACTGTGAGAAGGTTTTATGAGATTATGAGATTGACTCTAGATTCGATATTAGACGTGATAGTTATTAAGCAGTATAATACTACGTTGACAAACAGTTTGCTGAGCTAGGTTAAAATAGCTACTTAAGAGTGTGCGTGAGTGCGTGACGGGATGTTTATTTGATGAATTTTCTGGTGATAGAGAGACAATAATAATACATGATGAAATTTAGAAGAGATTAGGTGGTATAGGGAAATACTAAGGAGTGTTAAATTACAAGAGAAATTGTGATTGACTCAATTGAGCACCAAAGTGTGATTACTTGATTTTGCTATAATAATCTAGTAACCACACCTCATCAGAATTGGTTGAAAGTCACTCATCAATCTCAATCAGATATTTTATGTACATTGCATCGCATGGGGTGTCTTTTAGTCTTCATGATCTTTATAATTTGAACAAGTACTTGCGGTTATTTGCAGAGATTAAGTAGTTATATTAAGAAAAACTATTCCTCATTGGTAGTGTGGTGTGATTGATAGTTGGCTGTTGTTTTTGTTTTAGATTACATTTTATTTCTAAACTTTAAAAAAATTTCTATTAATTCTATTGTACTACTTTCCAGCTGCCCATACTTTCGAAATGAAATTGGAGGAGAAGAAGAACATATCATATCATCTACAAAATTCAACAGGGTACCCAAACATTCCAAATATTCCCCCAACTATAGTGAGTTGGGTCATGTTCAGCAGACGTCGAGAAGATCTCCGAATCGGGATGAAGCTCATCGTGCTCATTCAGCCCGAAGTCTCTCTATACTTGAATGGAGTACTGGGAAATCTCATTGGTCTCAGGGAATATGTCCTTACAAGGGCTCTCGCTCCTCATCCAATGCCTTGGAAGCAGTTGACCTTGGAGCAGAGTACTACCGCAATTCTTTCTATAAGCAAGGTACCTACTCAAAACATAATAATAATATATAATACCCAAGGAATTTTTTTTTTTTTCGCATTTTTTTTTATTAAATATCTCATCCCCAACTTTTACTGAAATGAACTTCGACTTCCTCTCTGAATTATTTTTTTTTAAGAACATGCGTGGGAGTTTGGATGAAAAGATTCACAGAATCGGTGGGGTTTGAAATGAGACGATNTTTTTTATTAAATATCTCATCCCCAACTTTTACTGAAATGAACTTCGACTTCCTCTCTGAATTATTTTTTTTTTAAGAACATGCGTGGGAGTTTGGATGAAAAGATTCACAGAATCGGTGGGGTTTGAAATGAGACGATNTTTTTTTTTAAGAACATGCGTGGGAGTTTGGATGAAAAGATTCACAGAATCGGTGGGGTTTGAAATGAGACGATGAGTGAATAGTTATTATAAAAGCTACCATGATAAACTTTTGAAATGAGATTCATAGAAAACGGAATAGGAGTTATTATTTTTTTTATAATTCTTAGCTGGTAGTCAGGTAGATTAATAGATAGGTAAGAACTAGAGAGTGAGCGGGGAAAGTGATTTTGAGATTTGAATTTTTTTTTGCAAGGAGGTTTAATTTCCTTTCAAATTCTTAATTTCAAACTACATGAAGCGAGAATTTCTTTCCGTCGCTTTTGTGATTTGTTAAAAAAGTATAAAATGAATATTTGATTCATGTCATATATTTATTTTCTCATCATCTTGTTGAATGAGAGCGCGGATCTTGAATGATATAAAGTTTGAAGAGGAAATGGACGAGGGTTCTTGACGCGTCTCTCATCTCATCCTTGATATTGTCTCGTATTTTGTCGACGAATGGGTTTTGGTTTAGTTAGGGTTGAGTGACTACGAAGAGGAAATCCATTATAAACCCCATTTCCGGTCGTGGTTTCTTCCAAAAACGTCTCCACGTGTTCTTATTTTAGATTTGAAAAGAAATTTTTCTAACCCTTTTTTCGGTATTAATGGATCCATTATTTCTTAAAATCAGTCGGGGACTTTGAGATAGACGTTTCATTGATTATTATTATGCATGAGTGAAGGGAAAGATAAAAATGGATCGATTTCATGATAATGAGATAAACATTATTTATTTATTACATCAATGGGATTGGTGGTGATAGGCTATTGAAATTTATATCTTGTTTTATGATTTTGTTGGATTTTAACCTAACTGCTTAACACTATTTCTAAAATATAAATATAAAGAGTGAATCTTATAAAACTTGAACTCACTCTTTTGAATTTTTCTTATGTCTGTTGTTTCTAATTACAGTAAAGTTCGGCTATAGTGACTCCGGCTATAATAGAACTCCGGCTATGGAAAACCACACTGTCCGGTCTCTGCCAAGCAAATGGGAGATTATGTGTTAAGTAGTCCGTCTATAATGAAATCGGCTATACTGAACTTCCGACCTTAGTGAACCAAACCTACCGGTCCCGAGAGTCATTTTGTCCGGTTATAGTGAAATATGTCTGAATTCCGTAATGAGACCATTTGCTACTACTGTTCCTTATACTTTTATGCCTGCCCATCTATGCACCGGACTTGCATGTTGACCTATGAGTAAGTAAATTAATAATTCACAATGTCAAAATCAGGCCAAAAGCGCACTGCGTTGTCCTTAAACGATAAATTCGATATCATTGCTGCACTTGTCTTCCAACACACCTCGCCAAACGTTATGTGAGAAATATAAGATTGGAAACTCTACAATTTCTCTTATTTTGAAATCAAAATCTAAAATTGAAGAAGACTTCCAAAGATTTTGTGGTGTAAGTTAATAATAAAAGTGTTGAAATATAATTAGGTTACATTTAAGCAATTAGCTAAAATTCAAATATCAAATTCTTAGAATATAAAACGCCAACGCCGATGTAACTATCCAAAGTTGGATTCTGCGCTCATCAAATGGTCTCAAGCAAATCCCCATTACCCAGTGCTTCTCTAAATCGGCTTAGCTGAATTTATAGTGAAATATTTGGATATAATGAACAATTATTAAATTGAAGTGTCCGTTCAATATACGGATATAATGAACTCCTGCTATACTGAACCAATTTCGCCGGTCCCTACAAATTCACTATAACCGAACTCTACTGTAGTTGCTTTTTTTTTCGTCTCGAAGAGTCCAAATGAGAAGCGTATAATTTTCTTATATGGATTTTAATTTTATTTTGAAAATATTTTGATTTGATAGTTATAATAATAAGAAAGTAACAGAATCAATCATTGGATTTAGTACTGAAATTGAAATTGTTTAAAATTAAAATTATCATTCTTCTGATCAGTTCTGAAACATGATAAATTTAAACATTTTCATGTTTTCAGTTATCTACTAAAAATTGATTTTGTAGCGTTAGTTAGAAACTGAAAGTGATGAGAGATGAAAGAAAAAAGTTATGAGTATTATGTATTGAAGGATCTGTTTGAATATTTTATGTAAACTGTGTCTGTTCTTGATTGAGTTTTTATTTTGTTTTCTAACCGTTGTTGTTCGAATTTTACCAGAGGGGTCTTGAGATGATTTCTTATTATTTGAATCTGACGACGCAGACAGATTCCTTGAGTGGTTTTATGGATGAGAAGATGAGGATGAGTTTGTGAGCCCTTGAGGGCTCCTGGTTGCGTTGGTTAAGTTATCCTTCACACCTTCCTTTACGCTCTTTGAATTATTACTCTGTAGAGGAAATATTTTACAGACTAGAAATGTAGGCACTAGACCCATATTTTCTTTCAATTTCTTAAAATGAAAAAGGAATAAAGGAGTTACGCAAGACTAAGGGTGATGTAAAAGTAACGGACTGAATGAGAGGAGTTTTTGAGATTTTTCTGATTAATAAAAAATTATAAAAGTTTTCTAGTATTTTTACTCTTACTTGCACTTGACTGATAAGGATTAGTAATACTTTCTTCACACTTGATAAACTAACAGTTAGAGATACGGCGAGTCATTCTATTAGCGGTAGTTGAGAATCACAGAAGGAAATAGAGCAAGAAAGATTTCGTCGTCACCCGTGAAAGTTTTAATTTGTGAAATGTTTAATTCCTTAGAATTTAGAATAATTATTAAATTATTATTCTCATAGAATCCGTTAAAGGGAAATTGTCAGACATGTAAAATTTTTGGTTCTGTGGACTCATGGTCCAGTCTAGAAATAAACCGGCTACTCTGCTTTTTCTCTCACAGTTGTAATCAGAATGTGTGAAAAAATTATACTTCCTTCCTTCTTTTCTTTTAGTCATTTTTGAAGCATCATTACCGAGAAAAATTACGACAATACAAGATTGTTGGGCTCATTTTTTTTTTTTTTTTGATATCGGATAATTATCAAAACACTTAAAAAAAAATTTTTTTTTTTGAAAAAGTCATCATTTCTGAAGAAAATGTTTCATTTGTTTGAATAGACGGATTTTCTCTGGAATACATGGAATGAAAATGAAATGGAGTTATATTGAATGTGTAAAAGAGTGACTGAGACTGAACTCTGCTCCGGCTCTTCAGATTTTCAAATTAAACTAACGAATTTTCGTTTCCATAAAGAATGTAATAGATAGGATTTAGTTTTATTAACATGTTTTGAGTTTGAAATAACAGATAGTTCTGTATTATTTTAAAAAATTGCTTATGAAGCATGCAGCATGCTTTTCCTAATTTATCGATTATAAAATTATTAGTTGCAAAATGTTAGACTTGGCTAAATTCATATTTAAAAATCCTACTTCTACGACATGGGTAAGAGGATCCAAAAGGTTGACAAACCAGAGAGTTGTACATATTTACCTATTTGTCCGGCCATATTTACTTGTGTACATATTTGTATTTGGATCAAAAATGTAGGTCTCAATTTCCCTTTATGTAATGTTACAAACTTTTAAGTAACGATTACCGATACGTATATCAACAATTCAAAGGAACTATTTCAGCTACGCTACTCGGATTGACTAAAATCTCTAACCTAGTAAATTTTGTTAGGTTGTTAGGTATTTTAGTAAAAATTTACTAATTGGTAACTGCTATTACAAATTTTTTAGACTACGACATGCAGTTATATGAATTTTAAAGAGCCTTTTTTTTCTAAAGTTTAACAGGAGAAAATATAAGGTAATGAGACTATGCAATTATCCTAAGAATCTCCGGTACCACACATGTGTGGGCAGTGGCGTTGTTCACGGATGAAGAATTCAAAGTACGACTACGACAATGATTTCCTCATTGTTTGCTCCCTCACTCGCCTAACCAGGTGGACTTTTAGAATTTTTGATCTCATCTTCAAAAAAAAACAGTTGTTGAAGTTATAACAGGGAAAAATTCGAGTAATAAACATTTAAACCTTTGTTCAATTTCAATCTCATTTAATATATTATGACCGTTGTAAAGATTGCTCAAATTATTAAAATTAGTAATTTGAATAATTTTGGGAAATAAAGTATTCTATTAGCTAATTCAACAAAAATAAAATTTTAATTAATTAATTTTTATACTTTGTAAAATTATTGTTTGAGAATCATGCGGCTACGACAACTCTATAGAATTTAAAGTTAAATTGATTACTCTAAAAAGTCAGTTAGCTGTATGCGTAACCTTTTGACTAGGCAGGAACGATGGGAAAACAAAAGGTTAATTTGGAATGATGGTTAAAATGGGCTGAAGACAACCAAACTATTACAGGATTGTAATAAACCAAGGAAAAGATTATTTCACATTGACCCATTGATCTTTCGTTTCAGGCATAAGAGGAAATGGATTTCCAAACATCAAAAATAATGTTCAGTTCAACAATAATAATTATTATTATTGTTTCCGTCACATGACTACGAGATTTAGACGACTGTTTCTGAGCTTGATTAAAAAAGCCTAATAAGTACTTATACGTTTATAAAGTTTATAGAGTTTAAGGTTTAGAGCAGTGTGGCGAAGAAAAAAAACATTTGTTTAAAACAGTGTTTAAAACATGTTTAAAACAACTTGTTTTTTTTTTTTTTTAAACTGTTTTAAACAAACTGAACCTTAGCTGCAGCACACACGACAAATGGACGATAAAATCCCTATTTGCAATTTTTTTTATTAATATTGCACTACGCATTAATCGATGTCCTGACGGCTACCCGTCTAGCAGGTTCTTTTATCGCTGATGTTACAATTCAATTTTTTTACATGTAGAACACTTCCTTAACAATTAAATACCAAGTTCAGTTGTTTCTTACGTTAATCTATGTCGTGTGTGTTGTATTTAATTCTGAACTAGGATTTTCATGGTTAAAAACAAAACAAAAAAAAAAGGGTTAAAAAACATAAAAAACAAAAAACATAAAAAACAGTTTTAAACAATAAAAACGTTTTTTATGTTTTTTAAATAAAAAACAAAAAAACAGCAACACTGGTTTAGAGTAAATGATACTTTGGGCTGTTCTCAAACTTATAAATTGTGAAGTTTATGGGAGTCACCTACAAAACTNTACGTATATCAACAATTCAAAGGAACTATTTCAGCTACGCTACTCGGATTGACTAAAATCTCTAACCTAGTAATTTTTGTTAGGTTGTTAGGTATTTTAGTAAAAATTTACTAATTGGTAACTGCTATTACAAATTTTTTAGACTACGACATGCAGTTATATGAATTTTAAAGAGCCTTTTTTTTCTAAAGTTTAACAGGAGAAAATATAAGGTAATGAGACTATGCAATTATCCTAAGAATCTCCGGTACCACACATGTGTGGGCAGTGGCGTTGTTCACGGATGAAGAATTCAAAGTACGACTACGACAATGATTTCCTCATTGTTTGCTCCCTCACTCGCCTAACCAGGTGGACTTTTAGAATTTTTGATCTCATCTTCAAAAAAAAACAGTTGTTGAAGTTATAACAGGGAAAAATTCGAGTAATAAACATTTAAACCTTTGTTCAATTTCAATCTCATTTAATATATTATGACAGTTGTAAAGATTGCTCAAATTATTAAAATTAATAATTTGAATAATTTTGGGAAATAAAGTATTCTATTAGCTAATTCAACAAAAATAAAATTTTAATTAATAAATTTTTATAGTTTGTAAAATTATTGTTTGAGAATCATGCGGCTACGACAACTCTATAGAATTTAAAGTTAAATTGATTACTCTAAAAAGTCAGTTAGCTGTATGCGTAACCTTTTGACTAGGCAGGAACGATGGGAAAACAAAAGGTTAATTTGGAATGATGGTTAAAATGGGCTGAAGACAACCAAACTATTACAGGATTNACGATGGGAAAACAAAAGGTTAATTTGGAATGATGGTTAAAATGGGCTGAAGACAACCAAACTATTACAGGATTGTAATAAACCAAGGAAAAGATTATTTCACATTGACCCATTGATCTTTCGTTTCAGGCATAAGAGGAAATGGATTTCCAAACATCAAAAATAATGTTCAGTTCAACAATAATAATTATTATTATTGTTTCCGTCACANAGGAAATGGATTTCCAAACATCAAAAATAATGTTCAGTTCAACAATAATAATTATTATTATTGTTTCCGTCACTTGACTACGAGATTTAGACGACTGTTTCTGAGCTTGATTAAAAAAGCCTAATAAGTACTTATAACGTTTATAAAGTTTATAGAGTTTAAGGTTTAGAGCAGTGTGGCGAAGAAAAAAACATTTGTTTAAAACAGTGTTTAAAACATGTTTAAAACAACTTGTTTTTTTTTTTTTAAAACAGTGTTTTAAACAAACTGAACCTTAGCTGCAGCACACACGACAAATGGACGATAAAATCCCTATTTGCAATTTTTTTTTATTAATATTGCACTACGCATTAATCGATGTCCTGACGGCTACCCGTCTAGCAGGTTCTTATATCGCTGATGTTACAATTCAATTTTTTTACATGTAGAACACTTCCTTAACAATTAAATACCAAGTTCAGTTGTNTGTTACAATTCAATTTTTTTACATGTAGAACACTTCCTTAACAATTAAATACCAAGTTCAGTTGTTTCTTACGGTAATCTAGGTCGTGTGTGTTGTATTTAATTCTGAACTAGGATTTTCATGGTTAAAAACAAAACAAAAGAAAAACGGTTAAAAAACATAAAAAACAAAAAAACATAAAAAACAGTTTTAAACAATAAAAACGTTTTTTATGTTTTTTAAATAAAAAACAAAAAAAACAGCAACACTGCTTTAGAGTAAATGATACTTTGGGCTGTTCTCAAACTTATAAATTGTGAAGTTTATGGGAGTCACCTACAAAACTCCTTTATAAATAGTGACAAAATTTTTGATTTGAAATTTTGAAATTTTTCTTCTTTCATAAAGAAAAAAATTTCATAATTTTTGACATTGTAGAATCAAAACGAAAAATGGTCTTACGTAAGTAAGATTTATGGAAAAGTTATAAAATGCTATAAAATTTATAGAATAACTTAAATAAATAACATTTAATGTTACTTAACGTTAAAGACGATCATAAGTTCACAGTGTCCCATAACTGTACAAACCGTTTCGAATTATTGATGAGGTTCAAAATTTTCTAAATGTTGGAGCCTCCATTTCTATTCTTCATGAATTTCTTGTTTTTGGATACCAATGNTCTTCATGAATTTCTTGTTTTTGGATACCAATGAGCATCGCTAAATAGAGTCTTGGCTCAAAATTACCTATTGGTTGTGTGTAAATTATAAATTGAAATATTGAAAGTGTGTATGTGTAACTGATTATTTCTTTGTTACTTTCTAGCACATGAAAATTGGTTTGGATCTGATGAGGCCCTTGGACCTTTAGCTATCAGTATTAAACGTGAAAAGATTGAAAGTGAGAAAAAGGATGGATCTAGCCATCATCTCTACCGTCTCATTGCTCGCTCAACAGAGGTAATTAAACTATAACGTAAAGTAAGACTGACTCAACGATTTATACAAAGTTACATTTTATTATACTTGACTTAAAAAATTGAATTTCATTTTTAAACTCTTGCTTGACAGTTGAATACGCTGAGAGGGTCAATTCTTGAAGAAGTCGTTCCAGGGATTAAAGTAAACAGTAAAGATCGTGGAATGAATGCAAAAGAAGTCATTGAATTCTTATTACCTGAAGTACAACTCTCGTGGTATGAGAAAACAAGACAAATAATTATTATTTTCAACTCGTTTGGCATTATGGCAAAAAAAAATAGTTTAGGTGTATTTTTTTTTTGTTTTTGCATGACGCAGGACTCACAGTGCGTGGGATGTATTTTGACTATTTTTTTTTTCTTTGTTCTCTCTAGTTTGAGACTTGGACAGCCTGGGCCTGGAACTGAAGAACAATTACTCAAAGTGGACCAACAAATCCTGACTCATCGTCATAAAATAGGGATAATGTACTGTCGTAGTGGACAAGGGACTGAGGAAGAAATGTATAACAATGAAGAGGCAGGTCCAGCCTTCAATGAGTTTTTAGATTTAATTGGACAACGAATCCGCCTCAAGGGATTTGACAAGTACACCGGTGGACTCGACAACAGAGGTAAATAAGTCAGTCTCAGAGGAAATGGTAAAACTTTAAAGTGCTTTTCTACTATATGGAATTAACTACAACATACAAGTACCGCCAATACACTACTACTGCTTAACCCTTCCCTTCTCTCATTTTTACAGGATGCTTGAAAACTGATTTTTTTTTATATTCCTTCACACAAGCTCTGTATATCTTACGTCTTATGTCTCTTGTTATTCTATAGGTATTTGAGCTCTCAAAAACAAAAAAATTCCCTTTGTTTTATTTTATTATAAAGGATAAGATTTGAGAATCATACACATGAGTTCCACTCATGAAATTTACTTTGATTTTAAGCTCATGAAAATAGTACTCCTTTTCGATAGAACTTCATAAATGAACTTCTATGGAATGATAATAATTTTTATTAAATTGAAAGGGATTATGATTGGATTGAGATTTAGTAAAAAGTGAGTGGATAAGACGAGGGTGTTAGCCATTAGTCTAACTTCTTCTTACTTTACTGCTCCTGCTCGCTATGTCAACAAACATTGAGAGAAGTATAATAATAATATGAGAGTTGTTGGTTGGGGATGATTGAGTATCCTAGATTTCTTGACGTCTTCCGTCATCGATGAGGATGACAATGGGTGAAGTCTTTCCAGACTCCTGCTTCTTTTTACTATCACTTAGAGACTAGACAAGATATTTTTGAGATTGATTTTTTTTTTTTGCTTTCATTGGGTTACTCTGTTCTTGTAATAACTCTGAAATCTTTACAATCTCTCATCTTCTTATGGATAATTAAAAGCCAAACTTTATTTTTATTTTTATTTTTATTTTTATTTTNTGTTCTTGTAATAACTCTGAAATCTTTACAATCTCTCATCTTCTTATGGATAATTAAAAGCCAAACTTTATTTTTATTTTTATTTTTATTTTTATTTTTATTTTTATTTTTATTTTTATTTTTATTTTTATTTTAGACGATTCAACTGGACTCTATTCAATTTATTCTACTTATCAAGACTGTGAAGTAATTTTTCATGTATCAACTCTCCTTCCATTTACACCAAATAATAGACAACAGGTAATAATAATGAGTTTGTTATATTAGGTTCTGACTTTTCTGACCTTAATTTGAAGCGGATGAGGGTTTATATCGACTAATTTTATACTACAAATCTGGATCACTAACACCAATAATGTATTACAATGACTTTCTTTATATAAAACTTATAAATTATTTTGAAGTGTTGCGAAGCTTCGAAAACTCGAAGACTTCGACTGAAATCTTCGAAATATCGAACCTTCGATCTTCGAATTTTTTTGGCAATCTTCGACTAAGTCTTCGATCGAAGTTTCGAAGGTTAACTTTCTCAATTTAAACTACTTCCAGTACACGGAGAAATGGTTACCTTTTTTCATCATAACTTAAAACGAACAGGTTAGAATTACAAATACTAAAAACTACTATACGTTTAATTTTATTTGTTATAAAGAAATAAAATTCTAATTTCTCAATTTGTAACGTAATAGAACGTTAAAATGGCTTCCGCTTGTTATTACTATTCGATAAACACCCCACATGCAAATCCTTCGAAACTTCAATCGAAGCTTCGATTTTCCATTTTGTTTTTTTCTAATTTCTATCAACTTATAGTCATTCTACTTTAAGATAATACTTTAGTTAGAATAATTTGTTTTGATTGTAAACTTGAGTGAGACTTACTGACTGACTGTAAATAATAATACAGTGGTTNGATCTTCCTTCGAAGGGAAAAAATGCTCTTCACAATACCTCTAAAATTATTATTATAGCTTCGGAAATTGTTTTTTTTGTTAGAATCAGACTGGAACTTTTAGATTGAAACGAATTTCTAATTTCTATCAACTTATAGTCATTCTACTTTAAGATAATAGTTAGAATAATTTGTTTTGATTGTAAACTTGAGTGAGACTTACTGACTGACTGTAAATAATAATACAGTGGTTGTAGCTTAATGTCACATCCGAGGGAGACAAAAAATTGGTTGACAGTAATCGGAGTTGACAGTAGCCGATAATGTCTACTGACTGATAATTCAAAGATTATGTGAAATAAACCGAAGTTCCTGGTTTTAGAGGCGCATTTTATGATACGACACCTTTTTCGATTTATTTTACAGTTTTTGAAGTTATTACCTGAATTTAGAATACTCTAAAAGCAAATTACTTCTTAAAGTAATCAGCAAGCTTTTTTGCAATATGCCAGAGAGAGATATTATCTTCTCAGAAACTCCCAAACTATCGGTATTTGTTTGTAAAGTTCTTCACTTCCAATGTTGCTTTTCATTAAAACTTTAAGTTTCTCAATCCTAACCATGTGCCCATCTAAAGTTGGCATACTCGAGGTTGGAATAAACCTGCGACTGCGGATGAGTCTTTAAAAAAATACACTTTCACGATCGAGGATCTCATTAGTAGAATACAACAAATAGGTTAATGAAACAGTTCCCCCAAGGGTCTCTGACCGCCCACACCATTTAAACAAACACGAATATATTCTGGACTTGAGAAGCGAAAGTTTCCATTAAAGTGTGGTCATGTGCCATACATTCTCTTCAAATGGGATGACAATAGGCGGAAGTTGACAATAGGCAGAGTATTTAGTACATGAGAGCATGGAGTTTAGCCGGGGGAAAGCCAACAGGGTGACACTAAGCGAAGTGTGACAGTAAGGGGTAGTGACATTAGACTAAAACCACTGTATTTATAAATCCTTATTTTTTTAATTATATTTCATATTTCTATCCTTTTCCGTCGATTGTTCTTTTGTTAACGTGATTTATTTTCTTACAGTTAATGAGGAAGCGGCACATTGGGAATGACATTGTGACCATTATTTTTCAAGAACCAGGTTCACAAGCTTTTACACCTAAGAATATCCGCTCTCAGTTTCAACATGTCTTCATTGTTGTTCGAGCTGTCAATCCTTGTTCAGACAATACCTACTACAGGTAAGGACTATCAATCTTATTAGGCTCTTTTAACCTTTTTTTTTTTTTAAAGTTGAATTTCTGATATATTTTATTTTTATTTTAGTGTCTCAGTGAGTCGTTCAAAAGAAGTTCCACTTTTTGGTCCTCCAATTCCTGATGGTGCTCAGTTTTCAAAAGGAAAGAGTTTTGTTGAGTTTTTATTGAGTAAAGGTAGGACAACGGTTATACGTTTTTTTCTTACCATTATGGAATTGATTTGACTAAAATTTGTCACTGTTGGTTTTTAGCAATTAATGCCGAGAATGCAACGTATCGTTCTGAAAAGTTTACAACTATGGCCACAAGGACACGACAGGAATATTTGAAGGATTTGGTTGCTAGTTATTCGACGAATACGCCGATTGACCCCCGTTCTATGTTCTGTAAGTCTTAAGATTAAAATTTTTATTTTTATTTTCTTCGTTTGATGAATTCATTTCTTTGTAGCAATCCTACAGTTTGGAAATAAAAGAAAAGAATTGAACAAACCAAAATACAATCCATATAGCATTCTCCGTGGAGCATTGTCTTGGTCCGTTTGGTTACATGACAGTTGGACTAACTCTAGAATTGATAGTTACTTGGCTCTATCCACTGACACATTAGCGATCATCGATGCTCAGTCACGAGAACCAATCTTTGCTCTTCCTGTTACCTCAATTCTTGGATGGAATTCAGCTACTGAAAACTGGTAAGTTTAATTTTTGTGTTTCTAATTACACTTTGAGAGAGATTTGAATTTTTTTTTCGTAATATTATTAATTTTTTTTTTCGTAATATTATTAATTTTTTTTTTCAATTAGTCTAAAATTATTCTATCACCAAGGAGAGTGTGTCACTATTTATGCCAAGGATCTCGGCTATGGATCCATCGAAATTGATGATCTCTACGAAATCGTGCGCCGACTTGAGGCGGTAACGCAAGGATGCGAGACTCAAGATTTGGTTTTGAGGCGGAATGAGATTGGTCAGTTGGGATTTCATGTTCAACAAGACGGTGTCATTACGGAAGTTGAGTCTTGGGGCTATGCAACCAAAGCAGGACTAAAGCAAGGATCACGGCTTGTCGAAGTGAGGTTTATTTTATATATATTTTTTTA
>NIPM01000107.1:36665-185858 GCA_002738285.1 Holacanthella duospinosa
CTTAGGGTCTTAGGCAGGTTTAAACATGTTTGAACTTGATACTTAGGGTCTTAGGGTGAATGTGTCTTAGGATCAAAGTGTCTTAGGGTCTTAGGCAGGTTTAAACATGTTTGAACTTGATACTTAGGGTCTTCCATCCCAACTTAGGGTCTTACGGTGAAAAAACTTAGGGTGAAAGGGTCTTACGGCGAAAGGGTCTTAGGGTGAACAAAAATAGATTTTGGCCGCCATCTTGGAGCGAAAACCGCCCTGTACTATCTACTAACACGATATCATCATAATAACATCATGAGATGTAAAAAAAATATCAATCGCAAAATCCAATTTGTCAAGTGTTGACACATCTACTGAATGAATTTGATTAGCCTGACAAGTAAAAATGAAATTAAAATTACTAATTCTAAGCAATAATAATAATCCAAGCGTAACAAATTTTTGAGAATTATACTCTTTTGAATTAATTATTGGGTTTTATTACATATTATTTTGTATAGAGATGACTCATAGTCTTGAGATAAATGAGAGAATCATTGCTAACTAATAATCATATTACTTGGCTATATAACTATTGAAAAGTAATAAATTAATGACTTTGCGCGTTTGTAACATAAAAGGCGAAAAGTGGTAGGATTTTTGTATATCTGGGTTTATATAATTTATTTTTTTCAGGCACAATTAGTTGTGTTTCTAAATGAGAAACTTCCTTTCGTTTCTCACGACTTTAACAATAAGTGTAGGATAAGTTTACTTAAACATTTTCTTTTCTTAGGGAGAAACTGTGATAAGGAATTCAGGCGGACTAAGAGATGACGAGCGCTGGTATGACTTGTCTACCGAAATTACATTGGTTAATGGTCGGACCAATGGGACCAGTTCTCCACCACCAATTCCAGCAAGAAACATTCATAATAAAATACTGACAAATAGACAAACTCATCCGTCAACAAATAGGCGTGGATTATTAGGAAATTATGATCCGAAGAATAGAGAATCATCAAATTTAATCAACAATGGGACTTGCATTGTTGGTAGTAGTAGTGGTAAGGGAATCTCTGGAAATAGATACTTCTCTGCTACCTCTTACCAAGACAAGTCATTTAGTGCCAAACGAGAATTTTTCCAAAGAAATGGATCTTTTCAAGGGAAACTTTCACCAAGTCGAAGTCATGACTTTTTACATCTCAAAACTAATAACCAGACTCATTCACCACAACTCCGTCCTTTGCAACGTACATTGACAAATGGTCTGACTAACTATGACACTATGAGCTCAGTGATGAGTCAACCGGCGAAACGCGGTGCAGAGAAAATTGTAGCTGGAGCCATATATGAGTTGGCAAAAAATGCGAGCAATACTGCCTTCACAACACCCATCATTGAGACAACAGTGAAGGGGAAGGTGACTTACTTGACAGATTTCCCACCTGCCCAGAGTCTGTCTACAGAACAGTTGACTTGCAATGGAACTCACGATCAAAAGGTTTTTTTTTTCTACTTTACAAGAATAATTATATTTTCTAAAATTATTGTTCTAATTTCAATTTTCTTTTTTTATTTCAGGATTTGGAGATTGCAAAGAATGAGAGATTGGCAATGCTGAAATCGACATATCTCGACAAACAGCGACAGGAAAGAAATACAAATGCAGATCTAAGCAAATTGTCTCGATTTTCTTCTCCTGTGAAAACAGATTTGAACTCAACTGCCAATGGTAAGGCCTGATTTTCATAATTAATCTAGACCTATAGGTATTTTATTATTTTTATACAATTTTAGTAGGGATTGGCTGAACTTACAGGCCAATGACGGCAATGTATTTTTTTTATTTCAGACAATTTAAAGTGAAGATTAAATTATTAGTAATTTAGTCTGTTATAAGTAGTTTTTTAAAGAACATATTATGTTTAGTATTTAAATAGGAAATAATTTTTGGTCTAAATCTACAAGAATCAGCTAACATCTTAGTTCAAACTGATTAATTAGATATTGATTTGAATTTTCAGAAGATACTTCAACCGTTGTGAAGGTGAGAGGTGGTAGTTCAACCAGTAGTCGATCCTCTTCTAACTCTAGTCCGAAATCTTCGGAAGTGAAGTTGCGACCGTCGAGCACAACTAGTCGAGGGAGCAGTGGAGGTAGTTGTAGTGACCGAACAAATCGTAACAGTACCCTTCAAGAGGATCTCATGCGCTTAATACATCCAGACTACCTTGACTCTCCGTCGAACAATCCCTCTACACCTAGTCTTAAATCCAATATGTCTCCGATAACAAGGAGTAATCTCTCACCTACAAATCTACCTCTACTGTCTGATCCTCCTCTACTCAATTGGTCAACACTAGTGGACACAGCCACAAAGGCATTTATTCAGCTGGACCAGGATGAAACTTCTTCCTTTTCAAGATCCCTCCAATCAGTACCAAAACTAACTAAAGGAGAAACCTTACTGTCTTCGAGTGCATCCTCACTGAGCCCAAGTATTGGGAGTCGACTGAGTATCACCATTCCACAATCTCCAACATCTATTTGGAAAGAAGAAAAGATGACGAAATCTTCTGATTTGAATATTGACCTGTATGTATTTCTATGAATTTGATTCTTTATTCAATTTTTATATATTTTTGTTCAATTTTAGAACTAACGGAAATGAAAAATTTGTAATAATTGAGCCTACTCCACTCTCTGGCAGTGTATTTAACTTAGAGTCTCGAGTGTCCCAGTTGGAAGCAGAATTACGTAAAGAACAAGAGAGTAAACAAGCCCTTGCAACCAAAGTAGAGAATCTCCAGGAAGAGAACCGTCGCCTTTTGGAAGAAAATCATATCACGCAAGACCAATTCAACAAATTCAAAGAATGGCTTTTAGGAGCTGTTGACCCTTCCATTATCACCAATAATAGTTCAAAACCCTGAAACAATTACCTCTTCTCCGTCCCCTTTCCTGCCGTTGTTAAAGAATCTTCCTTTAGATTAGTCTTTTTATCTTTTACAAACTTTTTTTTTTACCGTCAAACACATGAGTGAATATCATTCTTTACAAAGACATAATATTAGTAACTCAAATCTCTAACGTTTTGTATCTAACTTTAGGTGTACGTTACACATTGACAGTATTCCGTTTTTCGAGCTCTTTATTTTCTAAGAAGAATGTGTAATAATTACGAAGACGACTGTTCTTATTCCGCTTATCCAAATGAGAAAAAAAATTAACCAAAAACACCAGTATAGAGTCAGCCAAAATGTGCCTCACTGTCTCTTTAATATTATATTTAGTAAGAATTAGATTCCTTAAAAAGTTTTCTTACTATTTTGATTAAAACCAACAACCGACGCTTTCAAACTGCAATTTGTTCTTATTCTGTTGTGTGGTGACGTAACTTGTGGGAGATCCATGGAAAGGCGGATTCTTTTCGACCCATTTTAGGATTCACTTCACACAAACTCCATGCTCAACTCTCGCTCCGTCGTCGGAAAGAGCAAGCTCCGATGAGAATGTGCTTAGTGCAAAATTTTCTTCTAATAAACATATTTTAACAATCATTGTCCGATCCGGAGACTACTGCGGATAATAGCAATAGAATGAGATAGGAAACGTTTTTTTTTGTTCATGAGGGGATTAGCCATAGCAACCAATAAACGATGAAACTAGAATCACAAGTTTTGGACGTTGCAGTGTCGGATAAGGTGATGGATTAATAATCCATCACCATCACGGTAAATATGGTTCATGATAATCCAGGATTATCATGAACCATATTTACCGTCCAGTCAAAACACGGGAATATGGAATCTGTGTCTGCTTCCCTGAGCCGAACTACTTAGGTTGAAACAGAGATTGAGCCAAATGCTCCATCTGCAGGCAGGAGGGAAAGTGCGGAACTTAATGGAAACTCGCGCACTGTCCCTACTT
The DNA here is from genome assembly GCA_002738285.1 of Holacanthella duospinosa. NCBI lineage: Eukaryota > Metazoa > Arthropoda > Collembola > Poduromorpha > Neanuridae > Holacanthella > Holacanthella duospinosa. The sequence continues at coordinate 40,575 of NIPM01000107.1, forward strand.
ACCTTGTACAATTTCCCCCCATGAATTAACATAATTATTGAAGAGTTTAGTCGAAGAAGTACAACTTTCAGAGTTGAGTATTTTAAAGTTTAATAAAACTTCGTTTCCATGGATCAACAGTAAAACCAGGCTTCCAGAAGAAAATTTTGAGTAAATCTCATACATCGTCAATCAGAAAAGAGTTTATTTGAACCTTACTTTATATTTTTATTAGCAGAATTAAGAAATTGCATGAAACAATAAAAGTGGAATATGAAAACGTGTATGCTTTAATTTCCCCATCTTTTTCAAAATTAATTCACAGGAAAATATTTATTCTATTAGACATGCTCATTAGTAATCACTTGAACCAAGATTGTGAACCCAAAAACCCTACGCAAAATTTAAATTTCACATTTTTACTTTTAAGGCCAATTTAAACTTTCTCAAAATAGCAGTTTTGCTAGGGAATTCCTATTTGTTCCCTAGGAAAAGCATGTAAAACGGCAATTTATGATTTTTCCATGTCTTAACTATTCCCAATGCATTGTCTAAGCAACGCAAGGAGAATGTTTTCCTAGATAAACTATGTAAACTTTTTCCATTAATTGCCAATCAATCCCTATGCCATTCAATCTCCATAAGTAGAACCACATTCTACTTTTTGGCATAGATGGGCACGAGATGGGCCCTCCACCCCTCCGCCCTCCAGTCAGCAAAGACCCCTCCACCCCTCCAAGCTAAATTAACCCCTCCAAGCTAAATTGACCTCTCCACCCCTCCAAGCAAAATTGACCCCTCCACTCCTCCAAGCTAAATTGACCTCTTCACCCCTCCAAGCTAATTTTTTCCCTCCATTCAGCAAAGACCACTTCAAGGTAAGTTGACCCCTCCACCTTCCAGTCCACTCAGCAAAGACCTATCCGCGTCCAGCTACAACAGCTCCTACTGGATTCCATCCATCCGGCAATAATTTTCGGTTAATTTCTAATCGATTCCCTTTTCATTTTAGTAGTATTCTGTTTTTGTGATTAAATAAGTTTACTTTATTAAATATTGAATACACCGGAACACAAACAAAATAAAATAAATGGATTGTACCAGGATTACGGGTTCAAAATGACTTTATTGCTCTATAAAAAGACTCCAGCCTTTCACCCTCCGTTGAACATAAGAGGCCTATACGAATAATACTACACCTCCATCCCTCCTGATCAGCTTCAGCCCTCCACCCCTCCAGCCCTCCAGATAAACTTTAGCCCTCCACCCCTCCAGTCGTCCATCCCTCCGGCCAGATTTCACCCCTCCCCTCCGCCCTCCGCGGAGGGCCCTCCGCCTAGGGGGCTCATGTATGCTTTTTGGTGGAGATTCAAAGGGAAAAGTTTTTGAATAAACGTATTAATTTTAAACTTTTTGTTTGTTTTTGTTTCTACTATAATATGTAGTAAATGGTCAGATGAACATGAGGATTCTTTAATCCTTCTTGTGCAGGGTTATCCTTCATTGTATAAAAACACCGATAAGGATTACAAGAATAAAGTGGTTAGGGAGTAGAATTGGACGATTATAGCAGAGCAACTTAATAAAACAGGGAAGGATTTTGATGAAATATGTGATAATATTCTTTGCTATATGATAAACAAATTTATGATATTATTAAGTGTAGATGTCAAAGAAAAATGGACAAAATTAAGAAAAGATTTCATGCAGTTTTTACGAAAGTTAAAGAAACCCACTGGAAGCGGAGTAGGTAAAAGACCTTTTTTTTCGTCATGAAGGCAGTCTTTGTTTTTTGAAAGATGCTGAAGGAATGGAAACGTAATTTAAAATTAATGGCTTTTGATTTTAATTTTGAGAAAGGTTAAGAATTAATCTATTTTGTAATTGAATTTTTCATTTAGTACATTATCCAACATGAACAAAGATGAAAAAAGAAATGAATTTGATGATATTGAAAACGAACCATATGAAATTGAGTCTCAGGAAATATTTGACGAACAAGAGCTACTGGATATTGGATTTGAGAAAACAGATAGTCAACCATATCATGATAAAAATCATAGGTGGGCAAATTACTCGATTTAAATTTTCGAATTACCAATTACCAATTACATTAGCAAAATTTTCCGATTACATTTTCCAAATTACTTTATTCAAACGTCCGAAAATACAAATTACAAATTACAGTAATTCAATTACATTTTAAATTACAAATTACATTTTGAAAAAAATTAGTTTTAATTTACCAAAAATTATTCGGCTTCATTACTGTCAACTCCTCGACGAGTTCATCTGCCAAAGACTTCCTCTTGGGAGAAAGAATGATCCTGAGAAGTTGAAGAGACGCTCTACTTGTGCTGATGATGGTAGGGGAGTGTTGTATTTAATGAAGACTTTTTTGATTGTTGGAAATTTTTGTAAAGCCGATAATTCACATTCAGTATCATCCAAATATTGCAAACATTCTATTCGGATTTGATTTCCTGAAGCCTTTTCAACCAGGTTTGAATGAAATTCAAAAAATATGTCATCTTGACTTTTTTTTCCATTGAACTTTCGCGAGAAATCTGTTGTAGGCCAGAAGATAAGACTTCCGACTGTGACGAAACGAAGTTAACAAATAATTCAGGAAGGTCTTCCCGTCGTTCTTCAGGTATCCATCTTAGTTTAAAATATGGATGAGAAATGGATGCATATATCGCATCATGATGTTGAGCTGAAAAATTTATATAAGAATAAAATCTTTCCTTAAGTCCATTCAGCAAAGCATCCAAAAGCTTTCCTGAGTGCTTAAAACTTTGAAGCTTCAGGGCAGTCAATTTTTTTTCTACCACGAAAATTGTAGGAATCAGTTCACCATAAAAGCATCCATGCTCTCCCTGAAGACGATCCAAAGCAACAGAAATAGGCATTGTGCAGAGATAATACTCTTCCAGAGCCTCAATCTCCAAAGACAAGAATGCAGGAACATCAGCGACTGCGCAGATGCGGTTTAATTCCCGTTTTTGTTTCAGTAAATCACTAAAACTGTCGTAAAGCGAGTTCCATCTTGTTGCGCAAGGTCTAATCAATTGCTTCTTGCAGACATCATGGACATTTTCAGCAGCTTGTGTAGAGCGAAAAATTTTGTTCCAAATTCCCATAGCTTTAGCCAATGCAGACTTAAGGAATTTACTATGACCATCGATGGCATCTTTTGTGCAANGAGAAATTTTGTGCCAAATTCCCATAGCTTTAGCCAATGCAGACTTAAGGAATTTACTATGACCATCGATGGCATCTTTTGTGCAAATTAGATTCAATGTATGACTAGCGCATCTCTGATGTGGTGGTACATGGCAGGGGGCTTCATTATCATCATCTGATGAAGTTGTGCTAAGTATGGTGCTAACCTTTTGAAAATCAAATTCAGTTTCTGAATAATATTCTGCAGTTATTCCTTGTGAAGTAAATGCTTTTACAAAATTTGCGCCGTTGTCTGTGACCAATTTCGTTATTTTTTGTGACTCGATTCCATATTGTTTTATAACTGACGTCCAAAGTNCTCGATTCCATATTGTTTTATAGCTGACGTCCAAAGTCCAATTATCTTGTCGTGAGTATGGCTACCTTTGAAACGTCTACAAGCAAGTGCTGCTGAATGTCGTTCCAATTCATGGGTGATCTGAAACGGTAACGTGAAGTAATTGTTTGAATTCTACATATATAAATATAAGCAGAATCATTAAACAAGGGGCTAAAATACCCAGTGAGTAGTAACTCCCATAAAGCTACGCGTTTTGCCTTTGTAAGTCCAAACGTCGATTGTCAGACACAGATAAGGTATAATTGTGTTTTGTGTTTGAAACCATGTTCTCATACAAACTCCAATTCGTCTAGATAATGTACGCCTTGACATGATCTCAAAATCAGGTTTGAGTCCTAGAAAAAAATCGCAATTCTAATTTATACTGCCAATAGAAATCAGTTATGATAAATAACCACGAATCAGCTCAACGAAATCTGGATCTTCTACTGTTGTTAGAGGCCTCATTCCTTTCACAATGTATTTGATTATGAGCTTTTCGTTTGAATTTGGACATTTTTTAATTGTGCAGTATTCCATCATAGACTTCTGCATTTTTGAAGCTACAGCTTCATTGCGCTGTCTCTTTAGTGACGGAGCATCATCCTTCTTCTCTTTTTATAATCATCGTATACCGATATATGACATCTCTAGAAGTAATAATTTGTAATATCATTTCGATCGTGATTCTCAGTAATTGGATACTAAGACATTGTGATTAAAATTATTTGTAATTTTTTTTGAAAAAATTATTACCTTCATATGTGTGACGAAATTACTTGTCACCTTCGAAGTTCCGCTGATTGTACCTTTATTTTTTGAACAGTTCCTAGATTTAGCAACTACATTGTGACCTTCTATTGACACTACGTCAAAAAACTTTCCGTTCAGAATAGTAGGCAAAACAACTTCAATCTTATCCCTTATTGCTTTTTCAACACTCTCTTCCATGATTAGTTTTGATATTTGTAATTCATATCAGTTTAAACGATATATTATAGAACCAACACAGATTGGATTAACAATGAACGAGAAAATGGAAAATGACGCAAAATAATACACACTTGTTATAGAGTGAAAAGTATAGAACCAACTAAACTTTACGTTGCGTGTGCTTAAATTTTCACGGACTGACTAAAAAACTTACTGGTAAGGTTGAACGAACTCCTTACTACAACTAAAAACATTACAGTTCTTTTTCAGACATGGAAACGTCTGTTTCTGGTTCAGTTTCACTGGCGAGAGTGATAATTAACCTTACACAGCATTGTTCAAGTTCTATATGACCGATAAAATGACCTTAACTAAAGTTGCACAGCATGCTAAGCTGAGTAATATTTCCCTATGGTGATTTTTTCTGCCATGACCCATCGAGGTCATAGGTCAAGATCAAACCCCTATCAGCAATAAATTTACACTAATAGAAGTTGTTCAGAATGTTAAACTGAGTAACTTTTCTCTGAGATATTTTTTCCTGAAATGACCCATCGAGGTCACAGGTCAAGGTCAAACCTCTGGTTTCTCGTAAGTGATGATATGACCTGTATAAAAGTTGTCAGAATGTTAAAGTTGAGTAACTGTTAAATGTGAATTTTTTACCTGTGATGATCCATCGAGGTCACATGTCAAGGTCAAACTAAATTAAGAAAAAAATAATGCTTACCTACTAGAACTGGATACCCATTGGGAATATAAGTAGAAAAAGTACTCGGTTTAACATTCTGAACAACTTTTATTTGGGTCATTTCATCACTTGTGAGAGACCAAAGGTTTGACCTTCACCTGTGACTTCTATGGGTCACTTTAGAAAAAAATTTCTCAGAGAAAAGTTACTCAGTTTAACAGTTTGAATAACTTCTATTAGTGTTAATTTATCGCTTATAGGGGACCCAGGTTTTGACCTTGACCTGTGACCTCGATGGGTCATCACAGAAAAATTCACCATAAGGAAATATTACTCAGCTTAACATGCTATACAACTTTAGTTTAGGTCATTTTATCGGTCATATAGAACTTGAAAAAAAANCTTCACCTGTGACTTCTATGGGTCACTTTAGAAAAAAATTTCTCAGAGAAAAGTTACTCAGTTTAACAGTTTGAATAACTTCTATTAGTGTTAATTTATCGCTTATAGGGGACCCAGGTTTTGACCTTGACCTGTGACCTCGATGGGTCATCACAGAAAAATTCACCATAAGGAAATATTACTCAGCTTAACATGCTATACAACTTTAGTTTAGGTCATTTTATCGGTCATATAGAACTTGAAAAAAAAATTTAACTTGGAAACAAATTTTTGTCATTACCCTTACGGAGAAAAACTTAGAAAAATTTACCGCTGCCCCTTTGGTAGAATCCAACCGTATTAACCAATTGGTGGCTGAACTATGCTGTGTAACCTTGGTTATCACTTTCGGCAGTGAAAGTGAACCAGAAACAGACGTTTCCACGTCTGAAGAAGAAGTTTAATGTTTTAGTTGTGGTAAAGAGTTCGGTCAACCTTACCGGTAAGTTTTTTAGTCAGTCCGTGAAAATTTACGCACACGCAACGTAAAGTTTAGTTGGTCTAATCCCACTCAATTTTGGATTGGAGTTTTCCCGCTGCTCCTTGCTTAAACATAAGTCTTGTTTCACAAAGTAATTTGTAATTACATTACATTTGTATAAACTTTTACAAATTGCCAATTACAAATTACTTTCCCAAAATTATCAATTACAAATTACAATTATGCATTACAATATTGTAATTAGATTACGTAATGCGATTACATGTAATCTAATTACAAGTAATCTGCCCTGCTATGANTACAATATTGTAATTAGATTACGTAATGCGATTACATGTAATCTAATTACAAGTAATCTGCCCTGCTATGATAAAAATACACCTAAAGCGACAAAGGTAACAAATAATGACAAAATTACCCCAAGAGCGTCAAAACGACCTAGAATGAGCCCATTCGAAACTGAACTTATCAAGAAGGTATTGATGAGGAGAATAAGTTTTTGGATCAATACCAAATTCTAGGACAACACATCGAAGAATAGTGTCGAGGAATTGGTGAGAAAGGAATGAGGGTGTTTCTGGATGTGCGTCATAAAAATTAACATCATCCATGANAGAATAGTGTCGAGGAATTGGTGAGAAAGGAATGAGGGTGTTTCTGGATGTGCGTCATAAAAATTAACATCATCCATGAAGCTCAAGTAAAGCTTCTAGACGAATAATTTTTAGAAAATATAAAAGGTATACGGTTCTTAATTATCATTTTTTAAGTAATTTATTAATAATAGTAATCTAGTTTTTTCCTATTTGATTGAAATAATAAAAAACATATTTTTAATTTTAAGAAATGATTTCCTTAAATTATAATTTCGGAACTTGATCTAGTAGCGAATGCAAAGTGACTGTTAATAATTAGTGTGTCTGGCCTAACGGTTTTTTGTGAGACTCTGTAGTGATGGTTGGTATTAGACACAAAATAAACGGAATTTATAGAACAAATACAATCGTTCGCAGTTAGTTCTAAACAAAATTTAAATTATAAATGTCTGAAGGCGCTAAAAGGTCATTCACCTTGTAAGGATTTTTTCCCTTTCGTGAGGTTTTCCACCTTCTTTTGAGTACTTAATAGCTAATAGTCATAACTTGGTATGATACTCTCTTCGGCACCTTACATACGAATGTCTAGAGCTTCCACAGTTTCTTTAAGGAGCGTTTTTCTTCACTCAATAAAGCCAAACTCAAATCAAGTCTTCACTAAATTAAATAAATAGACCAATCATCAATTAATAACCATAGACAAAACAATTTACATTTTTAATTCCACTTTCCTATAGATATAAAATGAACACTGTGAAAAATCACGATGAACTATGAAAGAAGAAGAGAGGAGTTGTGAGTATGGCCTTGTATGATCAGAGTTAATGAAAACCCTATTGCGCATGTGCATAAAAATTAATTAACCCTAACAGGTCCCTAACAGGTCCCTAACAGGTCCCTAGCAACCCTAAACCCTACGGACACCTTGTGAGTAAGCCACAAAAGTGAATGACCTTTCTTCACTTTCGTCTATGTGTCAGACACAAAGTGAACCCTTACCCCAACACCCGCTGGCATGCACTCTTACAATCCGACTCTTATTCAAGTAGCTTGGTACGAGTGCGGACGTCGAGTAACCACCATATCGATAGATAGTGCTCCCTTTTGGTCCGACATATAACCTCCAGAATGCCGACTTCCACTCTGGCTATTCACTTTGAAATGGTCTAAAAACTCCCAAATGGCTCTTGGGACCAAATATTATTAATTGAATTGATTAATTAAGTATTTTTACGTATTTTATAATAATTTTCCCCATTAATTTAAACAGTTTTACACTAACAATTGTTAAATAATTGATTATTCCCCTTACCTAAATTACCCTACCTTTACACGTATGCTTTAAACTTGAGGTCAATGAACCCAATCTCATACTTCTTACCTTACTACAACTCACAACATACTTGGGGTCAATGAACCCAATCTTATTCCTCCTCATACCTTTCCACAACTCACAACCTCAGGTATTGGAGCCATTGGGATTAGTGGGTTGATTGAAGTGATTAGTGCGTAGTGGTTAGTAAGTGTAGATGTTAGTGAGAAGAGGAATGAGTGAAGGAAGGGTGGTTTCGTGGACGGTTTAGTTCAAAGTTTGATCGGATGTCATAACCTTAGACTTTGATTCAGTAATTGAATGTAATTAAGAAATTTTAATTATTTAATGTAGAATTGATGTAAAATAAATGTAAAATAAATTGTAATGTAGAATTACGAAATGTACATATTAAAGCTCAAATTTATATCTTTAATTAATTAAGTGACCACGAGTTTGGAGTTAGTTGACCATCCAAATCGCCATCAGTCAATCTGAGAACACTCGTAATCAAAGGTTGTTCAATCATAATGATGTAGTTGTGTCATGACAAAAAGGTAGTATGAGAAGTTAGTGTTCCAAGATGGATGAATTTTGGATACAACAGCTGATTTCTTCAGTGCTGTAATTGACAATTATAAAGTTAATTGATTCTATGTTATGCCACTAAAATTATTCTGGCAAATCTCAATTATCTCACCAATTCAAAATAGAGTTGTGAACTTAAAATTTTTTTTCTTCTGTATCATTAGTATTACCTCATTTCTATTTAAATCACCATCTTTGACAGGTCCATTGGAAAAACTGGGATTTGGCGAACTTGATACTTACATCCGGTGGTGAAACTTGTCCCAATGTTATACCAATCTTGTATCTTGTAGCAATGTGGACATCAAATATTTTATAGTAGTCAATCTAACCAAGGCAAAGGTCATCATTTATTGCACGTTAGTGGCACCAGCCTAACAGGCTTATTCCGTTCATTGGCATTTACTAAATATGATACAAATTAAATGAAATACCTTATCAATCGTTACCCTGCAACTTCTCGGTATCAATGCTATGGACATGACACGTCTCTGAAACAGCTTAAACTTCATCTCCAATTTGGTAGACATTGATTGAACAGTTGTCTATAATATCAGTAGAACTCTGGAGACAAAAAAAATAGTATTATTTAATAAGCTTAGTAATTACAAAATGTTGGAAAAAAAATTATAAATAATATGTTATAATTTAAAATATATAAGAATTTATAACTTACAAAAGTATTGGCAACTCTAGTACATAATGTCCTTTGTAGAAACAAAAGGCTGCTTTGAGGGTCATACTAAAACGCATAAACGATGACCGAGTAAAGGCTGACCATGTGACATTTGCTAAAATGTGACAAACATAGGAACAACACATTTTTTGATTAGATTTAACTAATAGCCCGTTTTAGGATTAAGTAGCTTACTGTATTGATGCTTGACTTTGACTAGAAGTTGAATTAATATATAATTATTTGAACTCTAAACTTTGTGTTCTTGTCAGCTCACGCTTCCAGTTGAAGAGAAATAATTTTTCAAATGATCTCGTATTTGCCTAGCAGCCAATCCAAAATTATTAGAACCTTGGTGGGACACTGATTGCAGTTGACCAAAATCTCTCCAATTACCTCCTACATTATCACTTCCAACCGCTTGGTCAACAGTTAAGTTGTTCCAATCATTTTTGGTTATGAAAAAATTGTGGAGTAATACAGCAGCCATCACTAATTGTTTGGAAAAATCGGTGTCACAGTTAATTGTTGATAAAAATATTCCCCATCTTGAGCTCAAAATACCAAAGGCATTTTGCACAACTATTCTAGCGCGTGACAATCTGTAATTAAAAATCCTTTTCTCTTTTGTCAAGAAGGATCCAGGAAAGGGTTTCATTAAATTTTCTTTCAGTGGAAATGCTTGATCTCCAAGGAAGACCATTGGCAAATATTCTTCACCTACTATTTTTGGGTCTGGCAAACCAAGTTTTGAGTTGTTCAGTTGCTTTCCAAATTTTGATCTCGATAAGACGCCACCATCCGAAATAGAGCCTGCCATTCCTATATCTACGACGGTAAATTTATAATCAGGGTCCGCTACCGCAAACAAAACAATTGAGAAATATTCTTTGTAATTGAAATATTTGGATCCCAATTTAGGAGGTGCTTTAATCTTCACATGGGGAAGTTCCATTCATTCCTGCAATTTCCAATTCCCAACTGCATTGGGAACGTTTCATTTCATTGCAAATTTTTTTTCGCTATCAATCCAGTTTTGAGTAGATGGTGATGGAAGGTAGTTTTGCTGTAGTCGTTTACAATTTGCAATTATAGTCTCTCGAAGAATCAGCGATACTGATGAAGGCGATATGCGGAATTGAAATGATAAAAATATTTGAGAATCTCCATTAGCCAGAAATCTATGGTTTCCAGTATAGATTATACAAATTATACAGGTGCAATTACACATTTACATTAGTAAGGTATATGTATACGGTTGAGCCTCTAGACTCCTCCTCTCATTATTATTGACCAATAATCTAATAGTATGGTGTCTATATGATATCATTATATTCTCCCCTTTCTGTTTTGTATGTGTACCTCTTCCCCTTCCTTTACTAGTATATATATGTATATATGTTTCTAACCTTTTTATTATTTATTATTGTATTTCTCTATTGTCTTCCTTTATTATTATATATATATTTCCAATCTCCTTTCCTTTTATTATTATATTGCATTGTATTGCTTTTTTATTGTTTCAAAGCGTTGACATCTATTGTTTGATTATTTGTATTTTGTTCCGATTCTTGTATGTGTTTGTGTATGTATTTGAGTGCTGTTTTAAAAAAAATCCCCATTTTTTGTGTTTCTGTCTGTTATTTTATCATATATTTTTTTATTCTTTTATATTGTATTTTATGGCTTATCTTTTTTGTGTTACGAGCTTACACATCGTTTAAGGCAATGATAAGTAGAAAAAAAATCTGATATTGTTATAGACTGGTTTCATTTCCTTGAATTGGATTTTGTTATGAATAGAAAGAAAATTACATGGAACAACCGGAAATAATTGCAAGTGTTCTATTCTGACAATGTTGATTAAATTTTTTTATTATATTTCTAAACTTTGCATATTTTGCTGTTTATCCTGATAAAAATTTATAATTACTCTGAGGCTTTGAATACGACAATTTCACTCAATAATAATTTTTTGTAATATTTTTTTTATAAAAATGTGTCATTTTTTTTTACAAATTTTTTACGATGAAACTTTTACTCGATATTCCAAATTTCGTCAAATTCAAAACTGTTTGCATCTGATGTCCCTATAAGAGGATGCAATTCTTCATAATATTTGTACTCATCAACACCGTTTGTCAAGAAATTTTCAATTTCTTGGATCAAATCTTCTTTAGATGTATTCACCATTTCTGGTGAGAAGATTATCGGGTCGCCGATTGTACCTCTCTCTACTGAGAAGCTCAAATAATCGTCTTCCTGATAATTCTCATGAATCCAGTCAGAGATGTTGTCATCATCTATTGTCATCGTTTCTTCATCTGAATCGGAAATTTTTTCGACATCAGGAACATATTTTTAATAATATTAAAAAAAAATTAACAAACCAAAATTATTTACAAAATATTTGTGTTTTGGTGTTAAATAATAAGTATCATACCTCTGATCATTTTAATGTTCAGGAAAATGTTGACATCGAATATTGTAGCTGTATTTTCAAAAATAGATCTAACTTTTTTTATGCTGGCTGGCGGTTCAGAAATTGATGTTGAACTGGGTTAGGGCAGCATGAGACTCCATTTCAGTGAGTCGATATTTGTATAGAAGTATCGAAATCGACATCGCACTACCTCTCAGGTATAAAATCGGGATCGACATTTACAGCGAAATATCGATCAGCTGTTTTTCTTAACAATTAAAATGAATTTACCATTTAAAAACCACCAACCGCCATTTTTATGTTTCTTTTTGTCGTCTCTATTCGTCCGCACAGGACCTATAAAAGAGAAAAGGCAGTGACCTTTTCTTCAAGTTGTGTTTCAGTTTCAAACCGGAAGGTTCACTACTTTAAAACGCAGTTTCATTTCTAAGCTTAAGTTCTTCTTTCAAGTTTTCTAATAAGTTCAGTAGTTTTTTGAAACTAAAAATATAAGGTAAAGCTTATTAGCTAAATAATTGTAGCTAGAAATGTCACATCTATCTCAGTGAGTGGTTTTCAAATTATAACATCATGGAAACAAGAAAGTGCAGCAGAAAAACAATTGGCGCTATTCAGCTCAGTACTAATACCTCAGCACGAGTGGCCAGTCACGTCTACTTACCAAAAATAAAATACAGTATTTAATATTATACAACTTATATAGGTATAGAGATTTGTTATTAGATCGAATAAATGTGTGCCAGCATTCGCGGTTAGACCCACGATTTAATTAATTTATATAGGTGAAAATTAAAGTTATTAAAATTGTTCTATAAAACTTAAATTCTCAGGTTAAATTGGAATTAATTTATTACTAATATATTAATTTTAATAAAATTAGTTAAGTAACCAGGATTAGATATCCTGTTAATCTAAAAATATATCTAACCTGAGTAGTAAATTTTCTAAAACTTAAAGAATTTGGCGGTATTTTTACATATTAGAGGAATCNAATATATCTAACCTGAGTAGTAAATTTTCTAAAACTTAAAGAATTTGGCGGTATTTTTACATATTAGAGGAATTTGTTAAGTAATCGATAGCCCACGATATACTTTACATTATTTAAAACTTATGTATTGCTGTTAAAATGAATAAATTTAAAAAAAAGTTTCTTCTTTAACAAAAGTTTGGATGATGACAAGTCAAAGTATAGTGAATTATAATGTTTTAATGGATTACAATAGTTTAAAATTATGAATATTATTTTTAAATGATAAATGAAAGTGGATTTATTAGTAACTATAATTAATAGTTTTATAGCTTGAATAATGTCCTAAAATATGCACATATCGCCCGTCGCTCTCGTTTAATATGAGATAAGTCGTAACAAAGTAGGCCCGCCGGAAGGGGGGCCTTGAAGGCATAATAGATCTTGAATAAGAGCCTCGTTTACATTGAGTAAATTTATATAATGCTTATAATATTTTGATTAGAAAATTATATTAAAAGAAACTTAATTAAATTTAGAGTATATAGAATTAAATTATATTTTTTAAACTGTGAAGGGATTTATAGATATATTAAATTATTAGAAGCTTTTTTACCTTTTGTATCAGGGATTAACAATAAATTACATTATATAAATTTTCCCGAAATATAAATAGTTAATTTTTTTTAGCTGAAATTTGTTTCATTAAATTTTTAGAAAGAAAGTTAGAAGTGAGATATTATTCGATTTATAAGATATCTGGTTCTATTAGTAAATAAATACTTTAGCTTATAAGGTGAAGAAGGAGATTTAAATTTTTTATTTATTTTATATGCTAATTATAAGGGGTAATCTCTTATAACTTTTAATAAATACTTAAATTTTAGTAGAGGTTTATAGGCTTAAGATTAGCTTTAATGGTTAGATTACACTATACTTAAATGAAGTAAGATTTAATTGTAGTATTTTTATTGTAATTGAATATATAGAGGTAATGTATATAGTAAATACAATGTTAGTATTAGTAGAAGAATGAGAGTTGAGTAAAAACAAATACTAAATTTATAATTTATGAACTTAACAAATATCTGTTAGACTGTTTACCAAAAACATTTCTTTCAGAGTAGTTTTGGAAGTATAATCTGCCCACTGTTGAAAAATGAAGGGCCGCGGTATCATGACTGTGCTAAGGTAGCATAATAATTAGTCTCTTAATTAGGGAATAGAATGAAGGATTAAACTAATAGAAATTTTATTAATTGTAGATAAACGAATTTGTGTTATAAATGAAAATGTTTATATGTTTCTATAAGACGATAAGACCCTATAGAGCTTTATTTAAAGATTGTTAAGTGTAAGTTAGATTGAGTTACACTTAATTATATTAAATTTAATTGGGGAAATTAGAGAATATTAAAAATTTCTTTATTTTAAAGACATTATGTAATTAGTTGATCTAGAATAGAAAAATAAGAAAAAGTTACCTTAGGGATAACAGCGTTATTAAATTAGAGAGCCCATATTGATAATTTAGTTTACGACCTCGATGTTGAATTAAGATACCTTATAAGAGCAGCATTTTATATAGGTGGTTTGTTCAACCATTAAATTCTTACATGATTTGAGTTCAAACCGGCGTGAGCCAGGTTGGTTTCTATCTATAGATTTGATAAAAGTGGTTTAGTACGAAAGGATTAATTATTTAGAATATTTCTATTAAAATTAAGTGGTAGAAAATTAAGGTGGCAGAATAGTGCATAAGATTTAGGTTCTTAAAATGAAATTTATATTTTTCTTAGTAATAAATTTAAGAAATAGAGTAATGTTATATATTTTTGTAATTCTATCTTACATTTTATTAATTGTTGGGGTGTTAGTGTGTGTTGCTTTCATAGTATTATTAGAACGTAAGGTTTTAGGATATATTCAAGTTCGTAAAGGTCCCAATAAGGTGGGGATAGCAGGAATTCTTCAATCGTTTAGTGATGCTATTAAGTTATTTACTAAGGAGCAAATAGTTCCATCTTTTTCTAATATAATACCTTTTTATATTTCACCTTTGTTTATTTTTATAATTATTATACTAATATGATCTTTAATTCCAGCAGGTAGAAGAATGTTAAACATAGAATTGGGGGGGCTATTGTTTTTTTGTTATACAAGACTTAGAGTTTATGGCCTTATAGGGAGAGGGTGATCTTCTAATTCTAATTATGCCATATTAGGAGCAATACGTGGGGTTGCACAGATTATTTCTTATGAGGTATCTTTAGCTTTTTTTTTTATTAGTATTATTTTTTTAACGAGATCTTTTAATATTAAGCATTTTAGTTTAAACCAAGAGTTTTGTTTATTTATATTTTTAATATTACCTAGATTTTTGATATGATTAACATCAATATTGGCTGAAACTAATCGTACTCCTTTTGATTTTGCGGAAGGAGAGTCTGAGTTNCACAGCAAACCCTCCTCACAATCATTGTACTAAATATACTCCTAGATAGGGCACAGCTGAGAGTAGGTTAGTATTAACTGTAGCCCCCCAAAATGATATTTGTCCTCATGGTAAAACATACCCTATAAATGCTGCCCCTATCACTATAAATAATATTAGCACCCCAATATTTCATGTATTTATATATTTGAAGGAGGAATAATAAATACCACGGCCAATGTGGAGGTATAAACAAATAAAAAATATAGAAGCCCCATTGGCATGAAGTGAGCGGATAAGTCATCCAGTATTAACATCACGTGTGATATGTGCTACACTGTTAAATGCAAGGCTGATATCATTGGAATAGTGTATAGCTAAAAATAACCCAGTAATAATTTGTATACCTAAACAAACACCCAAAAGAGAGCCAAAATTTCATCAACTAGAGATATTAATAGGGGTAGGTAAATCAATTAATCTATTATTTACAATTTTTAACAAAGCGTGTTTTTTACGTATTAGCATTTTATTTTATGGGACGTAAGGTTTTACGAAGAGGTCCTGCATTTAAAAAAATAATAGCAACAGTAATAATGAGGGTTAAAAGAAGGTAAGAAATTAATGTAAGAATTATGAATGGTGAGGTTCTAGCATATATCTTATAAATTAATCTACAATTATTCACATAATCTCCTTTTATAAAAAAGAAGTTTCATTTAAATGGTAACATTAATAAAAGAGTTAGGATACTTATTAGAGATAAAATAGGGGTGTTTAAATTTCAAGAAATTAATTCATTTGAGGCTAAGCTGGTAATATAAATAAATAAAATTAATAAACCACCTACAAAAATTAAAAAAAGAATTAATGAGAATCAAGATGTTTTGATTATAAATTTTAGTCCTATACAAATAGAAAAGGTTTGAATAATTATTATTATAATTATTAAAAAAGGGGTGTTTGCTATAAGAAATATAATTGAATTAAAGATAATTAAAATATTAACAATTTTTATACCAAATAGAGAAAAGTTATAAGTATTCATTAAGTAGTTTATACAAAATAATGGCTTTGGGGGCCAAGGATAGAATTAATACCTCTTTTTGAAGCTTTTACAGGGGGGCCCTAATTTTACAAGATCAATATTTTAAATTAAATTATAATAGCTATTTATGCTAATTTAAATTAAAATTTATTCTATGAGATTTATTTATTATAATATCATTTTGGGCTGGATTTATGAGCTTTATAAAGAATTCAAAACACCTTCTTGAAATACTAGTAAGTCTAGAATTTTTAATTTTAGTAATTTTTTACCTTATAGCTTTAAAATTTAGTTCCGAGATTTATTATTTAATAATAATANCTGTGAGGGAGTTTTAGGATTAACAATCTTAATTTCTATAGCGCGTATATTTGGGGGCGATTATATTAATATATTTCATTTAACTATTTAATGATAAAAATAATGATGTCTATGTTGGGTTTAATATGCTTAGGAATTTTAATAAACAAAATTGTTGTATGGGTAATTTTAGGGTGGTTAATTATATATCTATTAATATTAACTGCGCATATTTCTTTATACGAGAGATATAAATTTTTAAGTAGATGGAATGGTTTGGATAATTTAAGCTATGTACTAATATTATTAAGAGTTTTTTTGGTATTATTAATATATTTAGCTAGAACTTATGTTTATATAAATAGTAATTTTACAAAAATGTATAGATTTTTTATACTATTACTGATAATATCCTTAATATTAAGATTTATAAGAACTAATTTTTTGGGCTTTTATATTTTTTTTGAAATCAGATTAATTCCAACCTTATTTATTATTATGGGGTGGGGGCACCAACCTGAGCGTTTAAAGGCTGGAGTTTATTTTATAATATATACTCTATTTTCTTCTTTGCCTTTATTAATAGGGTTAATTTATTTAATAATAGTTAAAGGATTTGGTGTCAATTTTGTAAGTTTATCTTTATTAGAATTAAGATGGTTAGGTTATTATAATGGTGGGGCTTCTTGATTAATAGGATTTATTTTAATTTTTGCTTTTTTAGTAAAATTACCTATATTTTTAACTCATTTGTGGTTACCTCAAGCTCATGTAGAAGCTCCAGTTGCTGGCTCTATAATTTTAGCTGGGGTGTTATTAAAATTGGGTGGATACGGATTAAGCCGTATAATAATAAATATACCTCATTTAATTAAATTAAGCTTTGGAGAGTTGCTAATTAGCTTAAGATTAATTGGAATAATTTTTATTAGTCTAGTTTGTTGTCGAATAAATGATTTAAAGGCTTTAGTAGCTTATTCCTCAGTAACTCATATAGGAGTAGTAATTTGTGGTATCATTACTGGATTTACATGAGGTTTAAATGGGGGGCTAATAATAATAGTAGGCCATGGATTGAGTTCATCAAGTTTATTTTGTATAGTAAATATATTTTATGAACGTGCTCACAGACGAAGAATTTATTTAAATAAAGGGTTGATTAATCTAATTCCTGTATTTTCTTTGTTATTTTTTATAGTATGTTGCAGTAATATTTCTGCTCCTCCTAGTATTAATTTATTATCAGAGATTAATTTAATAGTTAGATTGATAGGATTTCACGGAATTACTATAATCGTGTTTCCTTTAGGTTCTTTTCTAGGGGCGGTGTTTACATTTTATATATTTTCTTTTACTCAACATGGGAGGTATTACTCAAGAGTCTTAAACACCCAAAATACTAGCTTTTTGGAGTTGCATGTTGTATCAATACATATTTTATCTATTAATATTTTAATATTATTAAATAGTATTCTATTTAATTGGGTATAAATTATTATGATTAAAAATTATATAATTTAGGTAGTTTAATTGAAAAATTAAAGGTTGTGGGCCTTTAGATAACTTTGGTTCCTAAATAATTAAATGATTTAAATTAAAGCCAATATTGTTAGATATTTCTTTTATATACAGAGTATTTTTAATATCCATGAGAAGCTTTATAATATTTATATTAAATAAAATCATTTTTATAGAATGAGAGATTTTTCAATTAAATTCCGTAGTGGTAGTTTTTGTGTTATTGTTAGATTGAATAAGATTAACATTTTTAGGGGTAGTATCTTTCATTTCATCTATAGTATTAATTTATTCATACTCTTATATGCATGGGGATAAATATTTAACTCGTTTTATTCTATTAGTTTATATATTTGTAATATCTATAATATTGATAGTATTAAGCCCAAATATAATTAGAATTTTATTAGGATGAGATGGGTTAGGGCTAGTTTCTTATGCATTAGTCATCTATTACCAGAATGTAAAGTCTCTGAATTCTGGGATAATCACTGTTCTTTCAAATCGTGTAGGAGATGTAGCTATCTTAGTGAATATTAGATGGTGCTTTAACTATGGAGGGTGGGATTTTTTGTATTTACAAAAATCTTACAATTATATAGAATTAAAATTACTTTTATTCTTGGTGATTTTAGCAGCTATAACTAAAAGTGCTCAAATTCCTTTCTCAGCCTGGTTACCTGCTGCTATGGCTGCCCCCACCCCAGTTTCTTCATTAGTTCATTCCTCTACTTTAGTAACTGCTGGGGTATATTTATTGATCCGGTTTAATGAATTGCTAGGTATTAACATTTATTTATTATTAATTTCTACATTAACTTTATTTATATCTGGATTAGCGGCTAATTATGAGTTTGATTTAAAGAAAATTATTGCTTTATCTACACTAAGACAGTTAGGGGTGATAATATTGTCGTTGTCCTTAGGTTTTTACGAATTAGCTTTTTTTTCATTTAAAATCGGTGCGATATAAATTTAGAAATAATAAAAATTGTGCTGGGTTTTTTATTCACCAAAATGAATATTTTCAAGAGATTCGCTTTATTGGAGGGGCAGGGTACCTTTATCCTTTAAGTAGCTTATATTTNCAAAATGAATATTTTCAAGAGATTCGCTTTATTGGAGGGGCAGGGTACCTTTATCCTTTAAGTAGCTTATATTCTGTTGGGTGTTCATTTTCATTATGCGGGTTTCCTTTTTTATCAGGATTTTATTCAAAAGATTTAATTTTAAAGGCTATATTTATAGGAGCTATAAATTGGTTAATCTATGGAATAATATTTTTAGGGGTTATATTTACATTTATATACTCAATTCGTTTAGTTTTTTATTTTTATTTAAAGCCTGGAAAATGGGTATCAATAACTGTTGGTGAGTCGGATTTAGCTATACTTTTTCCAATAAGAAGCTTATTTTTGGTGTCTATTAGTATCGGTTCAATCTTTAGATGAATATTTTTGCCTTCATTAGCATTTATTTTACCACCCTTAATGAAATTATCAGTTATTTCTGTAGGGGTGGTTCTAAGTATATGATTATTAATATTAATTTCAAATATTGGGTTCATATATATAAAAATAAATAAATTATGATTATTAATAATTTGGTGAGGGGGCCAAATATGATTTATACCTTATTCATCATCTATTATTTTTATACCATTATTAACTCACGGTAAAAATTATATAAAGTCACTAGATCATGGGTGGCTAGAATACGGAGGAGGCCAAGGGGTTATATCTAAATTTATACATTTATCTTCTTTAGCAGATAAATGAGGGGGGCTAGGATTTAAAATCTATATATTTATTATATTTATAGTAGTTATGTTATTATTAATATTAAATTAATGAGTGATTCTTTAGTAGCTTAATTAATAAAGCGTAGTATTGAAGATACTAAGAATATATATTTATAATATATTTATTCTTAAGAAAACTTTAAATACTAATATATTTTTAGGTTGAAATCCTAGAGTTTTCAATTTAAACTATTAAAGGAGAAAGAAAAATGGAGTTTAACCACTTACACTAAAAGTTAGCAGCTTAAGCATGAACCTCTTTTTTCTTTAATTGGAGTTATACTACTCAATTTATCATTAACAGTGATATCCTAAATATTAGGTTCATTTAAATTAAGGTTAAATTATAACTAAAATGACAAGCCGAAATTGTATGTGATTATTCACTTCTTAAAATAAGGGAAGTTATAATTAACACTTTCTAATTGCAAACCAAATGTTATATTTAACTATACCCCTAAATTAATCAATTAAGAGCTCCTTCTTTCCATTCATGAAGAAGGCCTAATATTAAAATAATTAAGAGGCCTATAAATAAAATAATTATATATAGGGGGTTAATTATTATATCAATAATAGGAATTGGTAAGATTAATACAATTTCAATATCAAAAATTAGGAAGATAATAGAAATTAAGTAAAATTTAAGAGAGAAAGATATACGTGGTAGTACTTTTGGGTCAAATCCACACTCAAATGGGCTTAGCTTTTCACGAGATAGGTAATTTTTTTTAAACAAAATAAGATTTATACATATTAAAATAATTGGAATTATAATTCTTAAAAGGAAGATTAAAATTATTATAGCCTTCTGGGTAGGGCAGATTCAATTAATTGGAAGTTAATTATAATACTATATACTAAGGTTATATAAAGTGTTTATTAAATCTTTAAATATTTTATCTTCCTCATCAATATATATTGATATATAAAAATAATCAAACAACATCAACAAAATGTCAATACCATGCTGCTGCTTCAAATCCAAAATGGTGATAATCAGAGAAATGATTTAAGGATATACGGATGGCACAAATAATAAGGAAAGTGGTACCAATTAATACATGAAGCCCGTGAAATCCTGTAGCAACAAAGAAAGTAGCACCATATACTGAGTCTGAGATGGAAAAAGAAGCTTCATAGTATTCAAACCCTTGAAGGACAGAAAAATAAATACCTAAAATGATAGTTAAAACAATTGCTTGAATTCTTTGATAAAAATTTTTTTCAAGAAGGGCATGATGGGATCATGTAATAGATACTCCTGACGATAGTAAAATTATGGTGTTTAAAAGGGGGATTAATGTAGCATTAAAAGGGGTTACTCCAGTTGGAGGCCAGATTATTCCAATTTCTATTTGGGGAGATAAACTTCTGTGGAAAAAAGCTCAAAAGAAAGAAAAAAAGAATAAAATTTCTGAAGTAATAAACAGGATCATCCCTCACCGTAATCCTTTAACAACTATTAATGTATGAAGTCCTTGGAAAGTTCCTTCTCGTGCGATATCTCGCCATCATTGGTATGTAATTAAAATTATAGTAATAAGGCTAAATAATAAAAGGTCTGCGGAATTATAAACAAATCATTTAGTTAAACTTGAGACTATGACCAATGATCCTAGCGCAGCTAAGATGGGTCAGGGTCTTTGGTCTACTAAATGGAAGGAATGATTACTTTTAATTATCATTAATTAAATTACTTCACTAGAATACAAAACTGATAGAATGGAAAAAACAGGCTTGAATTAGAGCAACTGCAGATTCTAATATTAATAGAGTAATTTGTAAAATTAATATAATAAATAATATTAAAGAGGATTGAACAGCTGTTTGATTTCCTAATAGGGTTAAAAGAAGATGCCCAGCAATTATATTAGCAGCAAGACGAACTGATAGGGTAACAGGACGAATAATATTACTAATAGACTCAATTAAAACTATAAAAGGTATTAAAACAATTGGAGTGCTGGAAGGTACTAGGTGAGCAAATATATGTTTAGTATTATTGAGTCAGCCATATAATATGAAGGTTAATCGAATAGGTAATGAAATAGACAATGTTATCACTAAATGGCTAGATCTTGTATAAATATACGGGTATAATCCAAGAAAATTATTTAAAAGAATTAAAAGAAGAATTACCATAAAAATAATTGATCTCCCATGAGAATAATTTGTTCCAATAAGAGTTTTAAACTCATTATGTAAAGTATTTATTAAATTTTTAATAACGAGATACAAGTTATTATTTAAAGTTCAGTATACATTTATAAAAAACAAGAGGATAATAGTGTTAATTCAGTGGTCAATGAACGTTGATGAGCAGGGGTCAAATCTTGAAAATAAGTTAGTTATCATAATAGAATTAAATTATTAATTTGATTACTAATTAGGTTATTTGAAGAAGAAGTAAATTTAGTTGTTCATAACCCAGTAGTAGAGAAAATTTTAGATATAAGGGTTATTATAGTAATTAAAAAAATTGTGAATATAATAATTCAGTTGAAAGGGGATGTTTGAGGAATAAAAGAATACATAAAGATGTTTATTAGATTTGACATTACTAAATTTTAGTATAAATTAATTCTTTATACTTTCATTAAAAATATACGTTATTTATTATGAATGATTTAAGAGACCAGTACTTACTTTAAGTTATTTAATGGTAGTTTAATTAGTGTTAAAATTTCTGAATTCATTTATAGAAGTAATTAAAGTTAATTCTTTCTAAGCAAATAGGTATAAAACTATGATTGGCTCCGCAGATTTCAGAACATTGCCCAAAATATAATCCTGTTTTGTTGGCTAAAAAATTAATTTGATTTAAACGTCCAGGGATTGCATCAACTTTAATTCCTAAACTTGGTACTGTCCATGAATGAAGCACATCAGAGGATGAAATAATTAAACGAATTTGTGTATTCATAGGAATAATCATACGGTTATCTACATCTAGTAGACGTATTAAATTTAAATTAGTTATATTTATTGAATTAATTATAAATGAATCAAATTCAATATTGTTAAAGTCAGAATATTCATAGGATCAGTACCATTGATGACCTATAATTTTTACTGTTATTATAGGGTTAAATACTTCATCAAGTATATAAAGCAGACGAATTGATGGGATACCAATAAAGATTAAAATAAACGTTGGTGTAATAGTTCAAAATAATTCAAGTGGTTGTGACTCAATCATAGTTTTATTAATATTTTTACTAACAAGAATTGAATATATATTAAATGAAATAATTATAGTAATTAAAATAAGGATTGTTATAGTATGATCATGAAAAAAAATTAGTTCTTCTATTAAAGGAGAACAAGCATTTTGAAACCCAGCAGAGGAATAAGAAGAAATTTTTAAAAGAATAATAAATTCATATTTGAGGCTTAAACTCAATGCACTAATCTGCCATAATAAATTTATTTAGATTAATAGTGAATTTTTCTTAATTCTGTATAAGTATGATCTGATGGGGGAANATTTATTTAGATTAATAGTGAATTTTTCTTAATTCTGTATAAGTATGATCTGATGGGGGAAGGTTATGAATTCGTTCAATATTAGGAGCAGTAAAATAATTAAATATACTTGGACGGTTGGCAGCTAATGCCTCTCATACAATTATAATAAATAAAATAATGGAGATAAGTGTAATATATCTACCGATAGAAGAAATAGAATTTCAAAAAGTAAATGGATCTGGGTAATCTGAGTATCGGCGTGGCATACCATTAAGTCCTAAAAAATGTTGAGGAAAAAATGTTAAATTTACCCCAATAAATATAGTGATGAATTGAGGCTTCAATCATTTAGGATTTAAGGTTGTTCCAGTAAATAACGGGAATCAGTGAATTACACCTCCCATGATAGCAAACACCGCCCCTATAGAAAGAACGTAATGAAAATGCGCAACTACATAATATGTATCATGAAGAATAATGTCTATAGATGAATTGCCTAGTATAATCCCTGTTAAACCACCAATTGAAAATAGAAACACAAATCCTTGAGATCATATAATAGTTGGGGTAATAGAAGTAATATTTGAAACTAAAAATATAAGGTAAAGCTTATTAGCTAAATAATTGTAGCTAGAAATGTCACATCTATCTCAGTGAGTGGTTTTCAAATTATAACATCATGGAAACAAGAAAGTGCAGCAGAAAAACAATTGGCGCTATTCAGCTCAGTACTAATACCTCAGCACGAGTGGCCAGTCACGTCTACTTACCAAAAATAAAAAATAACTTTAATTAGGTTTCTTAGTTTTAATTTATGATCCCAATTTTATAGAAGACCATTCTAACTGAGAAAGAACTCATACATAATATAGCTATAAAACTTCGAACTGAACAACGAAATCATGAAGCAGACAGGATTGAAAACGCAAAAGTAAAACACTGTTTCATTGTTTTATTATTAAAAATACAGAAAAAATTTTGTATTCAGATTTTCAAAAAGCTAGAGGAAGAGGCTGAATGTCTCAAAGAAGAAAATGTAGTAAGTCACTGATCACAGATGGGCGATTTGGGTACGGCGTAACTCCGTACCCGTACCTTAACAAACAATATCTTGCCCTACCGTACCCAAAACCGTAACCTAAAGGTACGGTGTATCTCCGTACCCCGCATCTTACGAAATAATTTAAAGCTAATAGCGGGTGCTGACACATACAAAAAGGTGATTATTCAATATAGATATACGGCTTTTATAGTTTTTTTAAGCTTTCAATTTTTAGGAGTTGGAATTACTAAAAGCTGAACTTCAGAAAGCCAAATTGATATTTTCTTCAAACATTCTTCAGAAAGACAAGCTAATTTCTAACCGTAAGTACCTAATGTTATTATTGTAAATGAATATATTCTTTAAATGAAATCGCTCTGTACAGTTAAAAAACAGATTTCATTAAGTTTCTCAACGTCTGTGAGAAATTATTTATGTACAAATGTAGTTCTTTCGACTTATTGTAACGGTCGATTAGTAGAGACTCAAAAATAGTCTAGTAGCTCACATGTATAAACCTGCAGATACAAGTGACATTCGAAAAGTCATGCGTATAAGAGAATTAGAAAATTTCGGTTAAATTGAGAAATTGCAAAGTGAGAATTTTTGAGAATTATAAGCAAACCTGTCGAACTAAGATGCAATCCATTGACAGAATTAAAGAAGTAGCTTAGAAAAACGAAATGTGTATATAGAATTACGATTGTTATTCTATATGTAATTCTAACGCTCGTTGTACACCTAACTCTAACGTGTCTTTCCTCCGAATTATTCTTCTGATGATGTTTAAAATTTCAATTTATACCTAACGTCACTGTAATTCTATGGTTGCTCGGGTGATGAGTCGAGTGATATTTCACTTTAGAGAATCAATTTACAGTTGCCGTAACGCCTCACTTCCTCCTTCACTTTATCTAACTTAAACAAAGTTGATAGCCAACCACCTTTACGACAGCGCACGGACAATTTAGAGCTCCTCTAAAGAAAACTTTTACAATTAGGTTAACGTTAAAATAACTCTGCGTTGTGATCAAACAACCTCTAAATGCTCTAAGAGTGACGGTTGACGTTATGGTAACGCGAAGAGTGACGGGAGAGTTAGGATAAAGTTACGTCTACAACGGGCGTAATGCATGGTAATGAAACGAATGCATGGTAATGAAACATAATTAGCAAGGAGGACCAAATGCATAATTTGCATAAAATTGCATAATTGTAATTAACTCTGGTGGTCTATTTCATATTTCTAGTGCCACTGGATGAACAAAAATTATGACGATTGACACCAACTTGTTCCGCATAAAACGCACAAATTTCATAATTTCAAAGTTGCGCATAATTTTGCATAATATTGTATAATTTTGCACAATATTGTATAATTTTGGGGAGAAATTTGGAATTTTGCTGTTGTTAACCAAATGATGCCCAACTATTTAATGAATACAGCGTAATAACGCATCAATACTCGGCACCATATCTAGCAATACCAGTGTAAAGATGTTAAATTTTAGTCTCGGTGGTAAACTGGAGAGAAAAGTTATTTCAGGTAACAAGCGGCTAAATGTGTTAACAAGTTAAGAGGTTCAAACATGTTGTAGAACGGGATTTTCAACAATTAATTCGACAGTTTGACAATATTTAAAATAGATTGGTGGAGTGGAACAACGCTGAATGCTCTGACCAAATTAAGAACGCGAATTGTTTTTTTATTGAAAATGTTGCGCTCCGTTAAATCTATATTTGAAATCTACGACTTTGTTACTCGCAAAGATTGTAGAGGTTTTCAACTTTAAGGTTGTAAAGTTGCGATAGCGTGAAGACAACTAATAAATCTAATATACAACGACCTTTGGAACTAATTTTGCGAGTCGGATTTCAGCGCATAAAATCTCATAAACTGAAATATTTAGCGCATAATTTGGCGTGAAAAGTCGCATAATTTGGTCGCCCTTTATAATTAGGAAACATCGTCGATGTACAAAATAGAGTTTAGAAGATTCGAGGATTAAATCTAAATCCTAAATCCATAATCTTTGAATAGAAATCTTTTTAGATAATTGAAGAAGGCAAAAAGACAATTGTGGTGATTTCACGATTACGCAATTGGAACATTCACTTTTCAGATGAGAAATAGAATAATTGAGAAACTCTAAGGATTTAGTCTAAATCCTACAAGAGTTAAGCAGAATAATTACGGTTACTATAATGAAATAATTTTGTAGATTTTTTCAATTAATGGAAGTTAGGGAAATTGGATTAATGTCTTGAATAGCTATAGAGGCTTATGGTAATGGTTAATTAGGCTAAATATGTTATCTTGCAGGGTCAACCTAGCCTTCGAAAAGTTGGGTGGATCAGTGAGGAAAAATTGATGTAATTGATGAGAAGAAGGCACTTAAAATGCAATGACATGCGTAAATAGAAAAGACTTTGAGAGTCTTAACCCTACAAAAACTAGTAAATATGAAGAGACTTAGTAACAGTCTTAGGTTCATCGATGTGAGTCTAGTCCGAGATGGACAAATTAGTAATTGAGATGATACAATGAAACGATTGTATAATGAACAAATCATCACAGAAGTCAACACACAATAACACAACACAGAATCTGACATTCTGAAGGGGGGGGGGGTGATATAAAATTGCAAGCATAATTGAAATTTATGATTTGTCATGGATTAAGATTCATTCTAAAAATTATAGAAGTAGCCCATTTTTCTGAAAAAAGTTTTGAAAAATCTTAGGACTTGAGTAAGTACTAACATTGACGAAGTCATAGAATTGAGAATGGCTTTTGTAAGTCAATGAATAACTTCGACAGTCTTTGAGGTATAAGAATTAGAGTCTTTTCTTAAGTGGAGTATTGAAACTGATATTCATCCAATAGCAAACCCACTAAAGCCAAAGATTATGGCTTTCCAGCGTTCTGGAGTTGATTGTTTCTAGATTATGGAGCAAACGCTAAAAAGAAAGTCATGGAGGCGGAGCTCGAGAAGGAGGAGTTAAACTATTGGAATGAGCAATTATGAGGACACTTTGGAGATTCATGTTCCAGATGAGGAATTTGGACATTTAAGAAGCAGAGTCGTCGTCGCAGGAGTGTGAGCATCAATCAGAAGAATGCGGGAAACGGCTAAGCAGATGAACACCACCCACCACAGGAGAGAGGGAGGACGTTGTAGCGACTGGAGCCGCAATTATTATTAAATTATAATTATTATGAGTATGTTCCCTGGCCAAGGAGATTATTCCTTGGCCATTCTGTTTCTATCTTTTGACTTGGAAGGAACTAATAAAAGTTTTCTCCTGAAAAGTGCCTGTTTGTTGTTTGTACAATAGGATCCATTGTTTGACCAAATAGGTCAAAAAAAAGGGAACGATGGGTCCTACACAAACCCGTAGCAAAATGATTTAGACCGTTGTAAATATTTAACGCATTCCGATTGATCCTCCTCCATGAGGATTCATGCAACCCATAAATTAGCATTTTTATCTCTAATTTTTTTTAAGAATTTAGTGTTTGATTTGCTGTCGTACGAGTAGGTGAGAATTAAAAATTGGCTGAGACTGCAAAATATTTTGCCCCTTCTCTAAATTTCCATATTAAAAAAATTTGGAACTGGAATAAAATTTTTGCAGTCTCAATTAATTTTGGAAATAATTTTGGTGGCTTTCAGTTTCTAAAATGTCGCGTCCTGCAAAAAAACCGCATGTAGATTATACTGAAGAGGAGGCAATTTCAGAGTCTGAAAGTGAACTAGGAGTAGAAAGTGACAATGATTTAGAAAATGTTGAGGTGAAGACGCGATCGAGCGAAACCGATTCTGAAAGTAGTGATGATGAATCTCCTCAGCCGATTATTCAAGCACCTATCACCCCAAGGAGTGCAATATTATTGGTTATCTGACCAAATATGGGCTAACGTATTGGGCTTGTAAGCCACCTCCTTCAACCAAGATCAGGTCACATAATATAGTGACAGATGGAAATCATGGACCACAGGCACCTGCCGATTATCCCGACTTGACACCTGCACAAATCATGAAATTGATGTTGCCGCCACAAATTATAACTACAATTCTGAAATATACAAAAAATATGCCAAGGAACGTTTGGATGGTAAGCTTTGTAAAAATGTTCTGAATCAAATTTTTTAGTTTTATAACCGGAAGAATAGACAAACGGACAAAGAAACTATAACAAGTCTCTACTTTGTTAGTCGTGGTATTTGTGTGCTAATGAAGAAAAATCCGCTTACGTAGCGCGATCAATACAGCGGTGACTGGTTATAAAAAATTTGTTATTGTCCGTTTGTCGACCACAACCACCGATCATGCCTAAACGCATGTATAAAAAATTGTAATATTTTACTTATAGGCAAACCAGGAAACGAAGATTGAAAACCAATTGATGAAGTAGAACTTTATGGATACGTGGAGCTAACGTTGCTGATTGGAAGGAACAAAGGTGTCAATCAACCAGTAAATGAATTTTTGTCGACTGAAAAAGACAATCTTCATCACCAATTTATCGCGACAATGAGCAGAATCAGGTTTTACACTATTTCTCGATCTCTTCGATTTGATGATGTCCGAAACAAAAAATTGAAAAGAAAAACAGGGAATTGGTTTCAAGATTAGACCCGTACGATCAGTACTTCAACTGTATTGTTCATAACATGGAGAAACTTTATGAACCTGATATGTATCTTTGTGTGGACGAGATGCTGGTCAAATTTAGGGGACGGTGCCCATTTCATTTCTACATGAAGAATAAGCCCGGGAGGTATGGGTTGAAACTTTGGGGCATAGGTGATCAAGACTCAGGATATGTGTTGCACATGCAAATATACGAAAGCAAGATGCGAAATCTTCCTGAAGTTCAGCAGGGAAAACGTGTTGTGCTAGACTTGATAAGAAAATATTATGGCAGTAGGAGAAATATCACTGGTGACAATTTTTTCACTTCAAATACTTTAAGGGTTTTAAAAATCTCTAATAAAAATATTTATTAAAAGTAAGAGGGAAAATGCTCCATTCAATAAGTTAAAAATAGCACATCTGTATCGCAACAATAGTAACACCTGTGTTTGCATAGTGGAGCGTCGTTTCATAACATTAAATTTAAACAAGCTGAAACTTTCTTTAAACACTAATTCCGTTCTTTCAATGAAATAATTTTGAACGAAGAAATGTTTAAACGCTCTAGAGCAACCATGTAATATATTAAAGAAAACGCAAGTTCACTCTGTTCCGAAAGGCGAAAGTACGGCTTGCGAAAATACGACCTACACAAAATACGGCCTCTAGAAAATATAACCTATACAAAATACGGCTTCTAGAAAATATGGCCTATGGAATATACGGCCGTATAATATACAGCCCTAACAAAATACGTTTAATTGAAAATACTTTTCATTATTTATTTTAAGTTTTATTTGAGATTTTCTTTAGATGTTTTTATAGTTCCTTTTACGTCTCATGGTCATAATCCGTTCCTTAGGTTAGGTTAGGTTAATCCTATGGAAACAGAAAATCCCAACTGAACGGCAATATCTTCAAACAAAACATTCAATGTTAAATTCTTCTTATTTGTAGAATAGCCGAATTAGTAAAAATCTAGGTAAGATGGGTAATTACCAAGGACGCCAAAAATATGCTCTAACTCTAAAAAAATCCTGATGCAGTTCCTTAAAAAATATGTTTTTCCTGCTTTTTCTAAAATTATACCATAGAGCTATTTATTATACCGGTGGACGCATTTATTCACTTTCTGAGTCAATTTCCTGATCTTGTGTCGTTTCGCACTGCGTATTGTAGAATATTTTCAAATGAATTTCTAAATTTTCATCCGTCAAGAACAATAGAATTTGTTAATCTTTGGATTTAATAACTTTCCAATAAAATTGAAATAAGAATTTTTTTTTGAAAGATTCGCGCTGTAAATTTTTTTCTCTTTCTTCAGGGTCGATCTTTGCCAAATGAGTTGCCATTAAAGCAAAAGCAGCAAAGTCCAAGAAAATATACTTTTCAGAAAGAATTCTGCTTTCACCAGAAAAATATGCTTTTCCTGCTTTTTCTTATTGCATTAATCGCCGCCATTTTTCACTCATGTGTCAAATCTTTCAGGTAAAGAGGTTGTGCCGTTGCGAATATGCTTTTTGGCGTACATGCATGTTGTTTGCTGGAGAGAACGTGGTGACATAAATTATTGTCAATTCCATAAACCAAATTTTTTTTTGATGATAGTGTTTACTAGTGTGTAAAGTGACTCTGACTCCTGAATTATGACTCTGACTCTGACTCTGACTCTCATGACTGACTCTATGAATTATTTGGGAGTCAGAGTCATTATATGACTCTGACTCACTCCCTGTTTGAGAGTCAGAGTCATGACTCTTTAGAGTCAACTCATCAGTATCAGAGTCATGACTCTTGTACATTTCCTGTCCAGAAGCCGATTTTTGGTATTCATTCATGTTCAAACACATTTCATTCATCTTATCCATTGCATTCATTTTACTTAAGAATGTTTACTCTTTCTGATATAATTCATCTGTTTGTACTTTGTGTTTGTCCCATTCTTGCGGACCTTTAATTAAGAATGGAGGATGATTGTATTGTGTTAAATGTGGAAAATTCTCCAGTTAATGAAAGTCAAAGTTCATCAACATCGATTCAAGATAATCTAAATTTACAAAAGGAGAGAAAAATGCAAAGTGACGTCTACAATTTATAGAAATTTTATAGTTTATAGAATTTTTCTAAATATTTAAAAGAAAACATTAAACATTTTTAATGACTCAGAGTCAGAGTCAGAGTCATGACTCAAGAGTCAACTCGCAAAAATATGGGGAGTCAGAGTCNTTAATGACTCAGAGTCAGAGTCAGAGTCATGACTCAAGAGTCAACTCGCAAAAATATGGGGAGTCAGAGTCATTACTCCTGAGTCAACTCCTAAACTACAGTAAGTCAGAGTCAGTGACTCGGGAGTCAATGACTCTGACTCAGTGAGATTTGGGAGTCACTTTACACACTAGTGTTTACGGTTTCAGAATGATCATTTGAAAGTTGAGAGGAGGGTTTATTGAATCAAGTCTCTGCGACAACTAGAAAAAAAAGTTCCAATTTTTTGAAAATTGTAATTTCTGAACATTCTGTCCCAAACGAATGTTCCGAAATTACAATTTTCAAAAAATTTTAACTTTCTTGCTAGTTGTTCAACTTATTTAATGTGTCTTGATTAAAAAATTCCCCTTTCTACTTTCGCATAATCTTTCTGCAACCGTAATAAGTATCACCAAAAAAAAAATTTGGTTTATGGAGTTCAATTGACAATAATTATTTTATGTCACCACGCTTTCTCCAGGAAAGTGCCATGGGTCAAAAGTAACTTCCAATGGTGAAAAAAATGCTGCTTAGATATCGCATGTTAATCTTTTTATGTGGGATAAAAGATTACCGAAATAAAATTAAGTATCCAAAAATTTGAAATGAAATCTTCAGATCACTCAATTGATTTTGATCAAGTTATCTAGAAAAAATTTATTTAAAGGACATAACTTAATTATTAGCAGTTAAAGTGTTGCTAAAAGTGTGTCAAGTTGAGATTATTATTTTTTATTTTTCAACTATATTTGCTGTTTGGTTATATATACTATGGATCGACCGATGCCGATTTTGAAATCGGACATTTTAAAATAAATCGGTATCGGCCATTTTTGCCCGATTTTCTTCTCACTTTTTGTTTTAGTTCTAGAGAAACATACTCTAACAGCCTGTTGCACCAATCTTGAAATTTTTTAGACTTATCTCCAAATAGTAATCTACGAATTGCTAATTAAAGTTTTGGTCCGTTGTGCCAACGAAATCTCTGGATAAATTATCTCTGGATTACTATTCCTGAATTTGGTATATTCACAACTAAACTTTAGCGTTGTACCAACACTCAGAATAAGTTAAATTCATGAATATGAATTTACGGGAAATTCGTAATGTTGCCTATGTCTTAACTTTCTCTGATTGGCTGAAATTGCCGTTTGAGGGAAATCCAAATTCAAATTTTTGAATATTTGATCAAAACAAACTTCAATTGTACTACATCACTAGTGTAGAATTATTGCTTTTACTTCAGTATAATTGAAATTGTTCAGTGTTTTCTTTGAACTTGACATTGTCGTCAGTTCCTGAAATAACAAAAAGGAAACGTTCTCCAAACCTTACTGAACCAGAAAAAGTTTTACTGGTAGACTTACNAGTTCCTGAAATAACAAAAAGGAAACGTTCTCCAAACCTTACTGAACCAGAAAAAGTTTTACTGGTAGACTTGCTAAAAAACGAAAATATAATCGAAAATAAGAAAACAGATGCTGTCACGACTCAGAAAAAGAATGCTACATGGATACNAAATATAATCGAAAATAAGAAAACAGATGCTGTCACGACTCAGAAAAAGAATGCTACATGGATTCTACTCACAGATGAATTCAATTCGGTCAACTTGAGTAAGAGGACCTGGACAAGTCTAAAATTAGCATACGGAACAATAAAAAAGCTTTCGAAGAAAGAAGCGGCGATAGTCAAAGTGCACCGGAAAAAGACCGGCGGTGGCCCATCAGCAAAATCTTTGACATCACTTAATGAAAAAGTAATTTCGATGATAGGTAGAGCAGTAACCCCTCTAACTAATCCATTCGACTCGGATGCCAAGTACAATGATGAGGTTATGAGTAAGTAATATTTTAATGTGTACCTGAATTTCAAATTATTTTCTACAGAAAATTTGATTAATTTATTTTACGGTAGAATGCAGCATCACGGATTCGGGTACAATAAATGAGATGTTTTCGGAGTCAGAAGTATATGAGGTGATGAATCAAGTGAGAGTTTTGGCAATAACCAATTGTTAATCATAATATATAACAAATTATATATCTCGTTAGAATGAAGAAAGCCTAGATGCCACTAATTTGGATCGAAGTACTGATGAAACCGAGACTCTCCTGAGTGTAAATGAACTGAACCAAACCGATAACGAAAGTCCTGAAGCGCACACTCCAAAGCAAANCGAGACTCTCCTGAGTGTAAATGAACTGAACCAAACCGATAACGAAAGTCCTGAAGCGCACACTCCAAAGCAACTTTCCACAAAATTAATGGGCAACGAGTGTTGGACAGCTCGTCGTCGTCCACATCTCCCGAAAAACATTCTCCTTGGAAAGAAAACTGAAGCAGCCACCAACATATCAGAACTAGCTAAGCCAAACAGGCTTACTACGTAAAGTTAATTGAAATTGCAGAGGCGGAGCACAGTGCAAAGCTTGACCTCATTCGATTCAAAACTGAGTACTACGTTAAGAAAATAGATAGGTTTCGACAAAACTAGTAAGAACATAAAAGTATCGGAGTTTCGTCACTCATTTTCATTTTTAATACGCAGAGTAAACTTAAACTTTTCGAAAATGCCCGCTAATGAGAGCNTAAGTAAGTTTTCAAAACTAGTAAGAACATAAAAGTATCGGAGTTTCGTCACTCATTTTCATTTTTAATACGCAGAGTAAACTTAAACTTTTCGAAAATGCCCGCTAATGAGAGCGGTACGCTTACTTGTGGCAACTTCATAACTATGAGCTTGAGAAGGCATTATGTCGCCTGTATTTTCAAGCTCATACTTGATTTACGTTTTTCCTTGACAAAATATTCTAACTCTTTATCTTCAGGAGGAACGTCA
Organism: Holacanthella duospinosa; assembly: GCA_002738285.1. NCBI lineage: Eukaryota > Metazoa > Arthropoda > Collembola > Poduromorpha > Neanuridae > Holacanthella > Holacanthella duospinosa. The sequence continues at coordinate 74,554 of NIPM01000107.1, forward strand.
TCCCCAAGTGTCACTCCAATGTTATGTAGAACAACTGCTGCAATAATAGATGCTGGAATCCTTTCTAGTTTAATTCGAAATCCGTATTTAAGGGCTCCAAAACGATTTTTGAGTACTCCGTTTGCTCTTTCGATACAGTTTCTGGTTTGAATGTGACAGACATTGTAGTTTACGTGCTCCTCAAGTGGCGTTTCAGGTAATGGTGTCAAAAGCCAAGGTGAACTAGCGTATCCTCCGTCCCCAATTAAATAGCCTTCTGGAACCTGCTTTGTCTCAAATAAATACCGAATATGTGAAAATGCAAGAACAGTGCTGTCATGCACACTACCAGACCAACGTGCCACTGCATCAATGATGTATAAATCTGTATCACAGATTAACTGTGTGTTGATGGAAAACCAACCCTTTCGATTACGAAAAATTTCAGCATCGTTTCCCCTGGATTTTGAATAGGAATATGAGTGCAATCAATTGCACCAAGCACTCCTGGAAACCCAGTAGCTGCGTAGAATTTCTTCATCATATCCCTTCTTTCAATCTGAGATTGGGGAAATGTGATGTAATTTGGAGCTAGAGATGCTAATTCCGAGATTACTTTGTGACTGATTCTGCAAATGGTTGATTTGTTGACACCGAAAAGGTCACCCATGATTAGCTGGAAAGTTCCAGTAGCCAAGAAGCGTAGTGCAATCAATAGTTGATTCATTGGAGAAACACTTCTGTTCCGATCCGTTCGAAACTCCAATTTATGCTCTATCTATAGTGATTAACATAAATTCTTCGAAATTTAAAATTGATGAAGTGAAATATGAATAACGTTAACCTGTGCTTGAATTTTGAGTACGGTAGGCTTGTTTAATCTAAACCTCTCTTTGACCTTCAGCTCATCGAATTGTTCAAACGGGTGAATCCTATCTAAATAGGTTGGACGGATTCTTAGTGGTTCCAAAGCGTCCAACCAGTAGTCTTCGTCATCAGAGCTCTCCATTCCAATTCAATAGAAACGAAACGAAAACTCAATTGATTTTTAATTATTTCTTAAATTAATCGTGAGTTGAATTGTGTATCTCTTGTAATGTATTGGTTCCTATCTCTCCGTGTGAAATTTTTGGAATCTCGAGATAAGTAGATTTATCCCTGCCTCGGACCAAGTATAACTTTTATCACGGAATATGAAACTTATCTCGGAATAACGGTTGTTATTTTAATTGATACAACGCAAAAAATTAACATAAGATGTTTCTGAATAACAATCCGGAGAATGCAATTTATCTCGAGATAGTTATTTGGTGCAACGGAAGTACACATTATTCTAAAATAAATGTCCTCTTATTCTTGGATAAAAGGAATTTTGGCTTGGTGCAACAGGCTGTAAATATATTAATGGAAAAATTTATTTAAGATAACCTTTCAATTAATTTTAAAATTCAAGTAATTTTTTACAGTTTGAAATTAAAAATTAATTTAGGAAGGTTATGATGAAGGAATTCTCGGCTGTCTAGATTCAGACGATTACGAAACAGGCAACACTGTAATGATTTTTATTAGGGATGGATTTTTGCCATACACCTGCTCACAGCTTGGCTGTTTTGAATTCGCCGTACATTGGGTACGGAAAATGTTTCCCATACCCGTACGTACCCTTACTTGAATGGGTATGGAAATGAGGACGTTATTTTTTTGATAAAGTACGGTATACAGTAAGGAAAAGATACGATATGAGCTGATATGAGCAGCTGTAATTTTTTACGTGAAGATATGGATACGAACCCCAGGTGTACGCGATGTACACCTGGGTGGTACACCGTACATTTACTCGTATGGGTATGTGCGGAGGCTAAATTTTTCGAAGAGGAAAGGGTACGCTTATGAGCAAACCCTTAATTTTTCACAATGTACGGCTACGGAAGGGGCTAAGTATGAGTAGGGTGTGAGTGGGTAGGTTTTTTATAAATAAGTTACGGATACGGGTGTTCGCAGTACCTCAAAACGCCCACTTGTGCATGCGGTCGATTATGACAAATTATGGTAACGTTGATTGCAATGACAATTCAACTTTGCAGTTGCTTGCAGCTTAGAAATATACCATCTCTTGAGTGATGAAACCTTTGTTACGACAGAGTTCGCGATGGAGAACAAAATGGTATTTTCAGTTGAGAAGAATGACTCAAATGTAAGTTTAAATGTGCTAAGATCGATCCTATTGCTGTTAGCCACCTATTTAAAATTATGGCGCAATGAAATCGGCCGCCGATTATATCAGTATCGGCCATATTTTTATCAAAATCGGTATCGGCCAAAAAGTTGACATCGGTTGATTCAAGGTTGCTATGAGAAATTTACAAAAAGCGACTTTGATAAGGTTAGTCCACAACTCCATTAAAAAAAAAAATTTTTTTTTTTCGAAGCTGGATGTCGGACCGACATCTAACTCCGTTTTTAAGGTTACAATTAAAATTTATTTGACTTCAGCAGTGAGAAAAGGTTGAGATCTTCCATCTTTTGAAAGTTGTAAAAGTTAGTTTTGCAGGAATAAACGATACAAAACGCCATTTCTTGATTAATGAATTTGATTTTCTACTTGGAGGAATAAACCAATAAATTTTGGAAGCTAAAAAGCTGTTTAATTTTGGTGAAGTTTGTTGAGTTTCTTGTTTGGTTATTTTTTGTTAATTTAAAAACAAATGGAGTTATGGACTAACCTTATCAAAGTCGCTTTTTGTAAATTTCTCATAGCAACCTTGGGTTGATTCCTAATATTTACGTCACCGTCCACTAAAATATTAATTTCCAAGTTTTAAATATAAAGTATAAATTAATCACCTTCTTGAAAATTTGATTGAAGAGATCTGTTAACTCTATTTGACTATTAACCTTGAATGAAAATATTTTTTGTTTGCAAATGGAAAGAAACAGAAAGAAGACATCGATTTACTTTATTTTGAAGTTGTTTGTTTTTTAAAGTTAGAGTCAGCCCATACAGCAAAAGTTAATATGCGAGAGGATATAAGCATAATTAAAATTTTTAAACGTATTATGTATGGTAAGGGATCTTTTTTAAGATTAATCCTTTCACAACCTTTAGAGACTTTTGTTTCTACTGTTTCTTTGGGTTTTATAAAAGATAGTGTTTCATTTAGTGTAACACCAAGATATTTAAATGATTCAACTTTATTTTAGTATGAATTGATTAAATTGTATGAAATCTAAATTCTTATCTGATTACTTTTTTTTTAAATCATAAATTCAATTTTATCATAGTTGCCAAGTGTTTCTAAATACAACTGGATATTTAAAATTACAACAGAAAAATCTGCATTGAATGAGTAAATAGCTAGATCGTCTGCGTAAAGAATAAATTCTGCATTAGGATTTTCAAATACTGTGGAAAGATCATTAATGTATATTGTAAACAGTAAGGGTTCAAGAATAGATACTTGTGATACTCCTGCATTAACTGTATAGGCTTTAGATAAAGTTTCATTAACTTTAATTTTTATCCTTCTCCTTTGAACATAATTTTCAACTAATTTTGTAATGTTTGAGTCAAGCTAAAATTTTGTGAGTAAAGTATAAATTAAAAGCTTGTGGTTTGCAGCGTTAAATGCTCTTTTGAAATCGACAGAAACAACAGGTACCCTACTCTTTGGTAGATCTAGTTTTTTGTAGNTCATTAACTTTAATTTTTATCCTTCTCCTTTGAACATAATTTTCAACTAATTTTGTAATGTTTGAGTCAAGCTGAAATTTTGTGAGTAAAGTATAAATTAAAAGCTTGTGGTTTACAGCGTTAAATGCTCTTTTGAAATCGACAGAAACAACAGGTACCCTACTCTTTGGTAGATCTAGTTTTTTGTAGATGAAAGTGGTCAGAACTTTTAATGCAGTATCACAAGATCTACCAGTTCGAAAACCGTGTTGGTTGTCAATTAATAGATCGTTATCGTTAATGTACTTAAATATTTTAGTCTTTAATACTCTCTCAAATACTTTGCTTAAAACGTAGTATTCGCGATTGGTCAATAACTCGTCCGTTGATCCATTTTTCCTTTTCCCTTATACAGTGGTGTTACTACAGTGTTATTCCAAAGAGTAGGATAAATGTGTTGATTTAAGCATTTTAAAATTAACGGGTCGGTAAGTACAGTATGTTCCACGTTAAAGTTTACTGTGCTTTCTTCGCCTTTTCCCAAAAATGACCAAGGTGACTTAATACGCACGTAGAATCAAAAAGTGGAGGGAACTTAGCCAACATGCAACAAATCAACAACAGCTGAAAAGGAGCGGGTTGGGCAATCAATAGTTATTTCATGTAATCACTAGGTCAACCATTGATTGATTGATCATAGTGATAAGAAAATTGACCACAATTTGAATTAACCTCAAAACTTAATAAGATCTTAAAAATAACTCACCTAAGTTTCGTTTCATAAATTTCTAATAATGAATTTAATTTGTTCTGGACTCTGAAGATTAGTGTATTCATGAAATTTCTTATATTCAGAACTCAACACTGCAGTTTATGTATCACTGTCCTTGGGTAAGATTAAGTTTACATAAGAGTGCAACCGTTTTAAAAATTAGTGCTGAGTTACGTGCATTTCAATTCAGGTTACAAACTTTATTCTTAGCCAAGGACAGTGATGGTCCATCACGTCCTCTTAATCTGCAGTGGTGAGTTCTGAAGGAAAACTTACATTAATAGCCTAATCTTCAGAGTCCAAAATTAATTAAATTCATTATCAGAAATTTATGAAAACGAATCAACGGTGAGTTATTTTCTAGATCTTATTAAGTTTTGGGGTTAACTCAAATCCTGGTCAATTTAATTATCACTATGGATCAATCAATCAATGGTTGACCTAGTGATTACATGAAATATATACTGATTGCCCAACCCTTAAATTGTCAACTGTTGTCGATTTGTTGCATGTTGGCTAAGTTCCCTCCACTTTTTGATTCTACGCATGCATTAAGTCACCTTGGTCATTTTTAGGGAAAGGCGAAGAAAGCACAGTAAACTTTAATGTGGAACATACTGTACACCAATCATACATCGAATAAATAGTGGAGGTATAATATCTGTTTGAATAGTAGCTTGATTAGTTTCATTAACACTCGAGAGTAACATTTCATCAGATATGTAAGATGAGATATTGTTATACAGGGTCTTTTGAAAGTAGCTCCGGACTTTTGAAAATTTGTATTTCTTTATTGGGTTGACACAGGAGTCTCGTTTGTGATTCATTGGAAAGCTGAATGTCAAGAAGAAATATTGGTCACAATCGAAAAGAATAGGAACCAGCGTCACTAAGGTCAGTTCATGATTAAATGGAAGTTTTTAAATTTAGCATTAGGATTACCATGGCGGCTTTTATTGTCGCAAGTTCAAACAATCCTTTTCAGCACTTTTTAAAGCACCCAAACCGATGTTGATCAAATAATTCAAGATTTGTTTCTAAAACTTTTCTATGCCAATCGTAATGCTAAATTAAAAAATTTCCCTTTGATCATGAAATACTCCTAATAATGATGACCCTTGAACTTTGCTATTGTGTCCAATATTCCTTCTTGACATTCAGCTTTCCAACGAGTCGAAAACGATAACTGTATGTCAATTCAATAAAGGGTTACAAATTTTCAAAAGCCTGGAGCTACTTTCAAATGACCCTATATATTGAATTTTCTTGAAGAATACGTACATTTATTATATTTGTGCATGTTAAATGTTTCTGCTAATAGTTTTGAAATGGGTTATTTTATACGCAAATTACACTGCTGTCTAGTCTGTGTCTTTTCGTATCGAATTGGTTAAGCAGACGTAGGTTTTTAACATTTTATGCAGGGGGGAGTGAAGTTACACTGAATAAAAAAATATTTTGCCTCCAAATCTCCACGTGGTTTCATGACGTAATCTGGCATAATCAAACTTCTCTGACACTAACACTACTATTATTGTTTGTTTTTACAGAGAGATTTAAGTAAGAAGTTTTAGAAATAATATTTGGTTCTTACCTTTAGTTATAGGTTTTTCAGTTTAAATCAGTGCTATGGGATCTACTTATGCTGTAGCAGAGTGTGAAATCTCCAGTAAAACTAAGCAACAACGACCAGAGGTAATTTTTCATCGCTTTCCAACAAAATATCGAGGTCTCTGTCAGGCATGGGTTACAAAATGCAAACGAGACCAACTTAATCCATCGACAAGTAGAATTTGTTCGGATCATTTCACACGTGAGGATTATGAACGTGACTTGGTTCATGAACTGCTAGGCCGACCTATGAGAAAAATGCTGAAGTCTGGTTCCGTTTATTCGATATTCATCTGCCGAAATCCAGCCCCTGTAAACTTAATAATAAGGGCTCAGCGTATTGAAAAGCGGCAAAACAAGGAAATTTACAAGCGATTACTTCACGGTACACAATTTTGTAATTTCCCTTTAGCTCCTTTTTACTAAGCTCTTAAACCATTTCTTTTAATTCTACTTTAGATTCGCAGCTAGTTTGCGACAACGGCGAAGCTGACGATGATTCTGTGCCACAAAACTTTAAATCTTCACAGACCGGTGAGTCTTACTAAGGATAAATAATTAGCAAAGTTAACTGAATCTGAATTCGGTTTTCATCTTTTTTGTGAGTATAGACGGTGTACCCGAAGTTGATGAACTTTTACTTTAGATTCAGGTTCTTCAGAATGAAGTCACTAGCCTTAAGTCTACAATGAGAATGAAGAATATTGAAATTGCTAATCTCAAAGTATTAACCCAGCACAACAAAAAGCACAGAGGAAAACAATTTCTAAACATCAGCCGAACAAACTACGGAATAATCTTAAGGGAGTGTTTTCTACCTCTCAAATGCAAAGACTCATTCAGCACCGTCGAGCGTATTGGAAAACTGAGGACATCGTTAAAGCCTTGACTGTTCGAAGTATAAGTTTAAAAGCTTATCATCGATGTATCTCAAGCACTTGGGGAATTCCTTTACCTTCATTGACAACACTCCGAACTTGGATGAAAGGGTTCAGATGTGCTCTTATGATTCTCTCGCAGGTCATCGAAGCTATGAAAGATAACGTCAGAAGATAACGAAGAGAAATTATGATGAGGATTTGTGGTATCGTGTTTGACGAAATGTCTCTCGATTCACGGGTTATTGGGGACCCCAGTCTTGATCAAGTGCTGAGTCACTCGAAAGCTCAGGCAAATTTATGAATTATATTATTCATATTTAAGCGTGGAATTTGTCCATTATATACCATAATATCTTTTTATAGATGTTAATGGTTCGTGGATTGTGCGAAGGATGGAAACAGCCAATTTATTTTGATTTTGATTAGGATATGACCAAAGAAGTGCTTTTACGCAACGTCATGGCGTTTCAAGGAGCTGGGTATGAAGTTCATTCGATCACTTCTGATCTCGGAAAAAAAAATCGTGGCTTAAGGAAGGCACTCAACATTTCTTTGGAAAATACATGGTTTAACAACCCAGCGAATCCAGATTTAAAAATTCATGTGTTCTCCGACGTGCCGCATGACATGAAGAATCTTCGGAACCATTTAATTGATGACGGAGTTCTGCTTTCGAATGGAACGTCAATTGATGCTAGGACGCTGTGGAACATGCTTTCACACAGCGGAAAAGACATTAAGCTGTGTCCAAAATTTTCTGACAACTTGTTGACTTTGAAGGGAAGTGAGCGAATGAGAGTAGCCCCAGCAGTGCAACTACTTTCAGCCCATGCGTCAGCACTGGCAAAACACGTCTATCCAAACTCTCCTTCATTTTTTTCAAACTGTGAATGATGGCTTCGATGTACTGAACTCGAGAATACCTCACGACTCAAAAAACAAACTAAAGTCTGGATACGGATTTGAAATAGAGGCCCAAACGAATGCTTTAGTAAAACTAAAGACTTTACTAGAGACGATGCGATTTCTTACAAAGCAGAAGAAAAATCCGAAGAAAGCACTATTGCCTTTTCAGACTGGATTCATAATCTCTATCATCTCAATTCAAAACTTGCTTCAAGATTTGCAGAAGCAATATGGGATGTCATACATTTCAACTGCTAGGTTGAATCAAAACTGCGTAGAGAATTTATTCTCAGTAATCAGGTCAATGTCTTCAGACAATCCAAGTCCCCCTGAATTCCGTTATCGTCTAAGATTGATTCTGCTTGGAGCTACTATACAACTTTCTAAGAACAAACTGAATACAACGAAAAAAGCGTTTCATATGTGAGTGCGAAAGTTTTGGAGAAGATTCTCGATGGAAAGTTTAATAATGCAAACGAAGAACTTGCATTAAAAAAGAGGAAACCGCTTTTTCCCATACCTGGAAATAAATCTTCCGAGTTTGCGCACAATGAAGGACCTCGTTACATCGCTGGCTACTTAGCATGGAAGCTGAGACACCTGAGCATCACCACTTATGGAACTCCAACTGCCCATCTAGAGCTCAAGGCTACAAACTCCCCTAAGGGAATGACTTGGATTCACTTGTTGTCACGAGGAGGGCTGCTGATCCCCACCGAAGATTTACTTAACACTGTTTACAAGTTAGAGGAGAAATTTCAAGAATTTTTGGAACCAATGCAACATCAGAGAAATCTTACGAACAAAATTATCCAAAAATTATCAGCTAAATTTCGGAGTGTTAATCCTTTCCTCATCCGGGCGTTCGTTAAGACTAGATTAAGAATTATGATTCGTATTCTAAATGAAAATAGACGGAATGAGAATGCTAGGAAGAGTAAAGCTAAACAGTTTAGCAAATAAATGAATTTTTGCAAAGGAATGTATCATTTCATTTTTGGAAAAAGAGCGAAGTTTGTTAAGAGTGAAAAGGGATCGATCGTACGCCAGATTACGTCACGATAAAAAGGAGGAGGCGGAGACTAAAAAATTCAAACTCCGCTTAACCTTCTCTATTTTATAAGCCTTGTATTTTACGAGTAATTCCGAGGGCTGGGCTGTGTCGTGGTTTTTCGTGGTCGATGCTAGAGTTCGTGAACGGGTATGTGGACTCTGACAAATTATTTTGTGTTCAACTTGTTTCTGCTTACTGCTCCTTACACTACGCCTTGTGTTTTCATAATTCATAAAAAATTCAAGAAAATATTCTATTATTTTACCGATTTATTGGGACGGATGTGGTGCACGACTCACACACAAAGATGGATTAATGGTTCAACTGCCATGTAATACGAAGGCGGGAGTGGCTATTTTCATATTTACATTCACATTGTGTACTGCACAATGTTTAAGACAAAACCATAGCTGAGCTGTATTCTAGAAGGATCTTCGATTTTACGTGCTGTAAGAATTAAGCTCTGATTCTGAATCCAGACCAGACATTGAGCCGCATTTTTCTCTGAAAGTGAAGTTACCGGTTTCAGTGTTGGGAATATTAGTTAACACTCCAACCAGAGTTTTTGGAAAAATAATGTTAACTAGAGGCTAACCAAGATTAATGTTTTAACAGTATCTGCTTGCACACATATTTTGTCAGGTATTAGTTCTTTTACTCGTAGTAAAATTCTGTAAATTTTTTGTTGTTTCTGAGCGGTTCCAAGTGCAGGGCTGTTCTGTCAGCATTGTTTTCGGTAGTGTTCTCTATGACACCCAGTTTGGCCTGAGTCAGAGTCGCTGATACTGGGAGCGATGACTCTGACTCTGTAAGCGTTCGCCGAATCTCCGAGTCATAAGTGTGAATCCTTGACTTTTAGGCGTCGACTCTGATGCCAGGTAATACAAAATATGGAAAATCTTGTAGAAAATTCTGGAATTAAAATTTTTTAATTTAATGCTTAATATAGATGAAAAACTAAAAAAATAGTTCATGTTAGAATAGTTTGTGATTCGACTAACAGAGTCATTACTCTGAATCTCGACCGCAAAGGAGTCAACATCATCAATTGACTCCCAACCGCCAAAAACGATGGGAGTCAGTCATGGATAAAATTAGTTTTCCAGTATTGTTTCATAATTCGATTAACATATTTTGCCCAAATGCGTGAGAATATGTTTGTTTCTAATTCTTATGTTTTGGCTGCCGATACTTGTTTATGTTATGTTGTTGGTGTGTGTGTTGAAGTTATTTTAACTGCACTTTACTTGTTTGGACGAGTGACATTCTGGCCCAGTTGGGAAAACTCCATGCCTGGTCGGGAGTATTTTAAATGTAAATGTTACTCAATTTTTCACATTATTTCATTCGGCCTTCATAGGCAACGTCTCATACGATAGGAATTAAAAAATACTTTTGATTTTATTATTATTAATTGTTAAAAGCTACAGATTTTTTTAAAAATTAATTGTTAAAAGCTACATTTTTTTCAATAATAAGAATATTATCGTTGCATACAAATAAAATTATATCAAACATGCGAAATTACTTTCCTGAAAGCTACAAACCTCATTCCCTTTTATTTGTAAAATAGACAATTCCTTGTAAAAGAAGTTGTACGCTTATTTAAGGGCACTCCTCACTCATTCAGTTCATTATCATATTTTACACGAGCCAGTCAAATTGAATTTTAGACCTTAATTTGTGTGCTAGAGGAATTTAATTTAATTTTTTTTGCACATGACAGCCAATATTTAAAAAACTGTTTTTAACGTTTTCAGATTTTTAATTTTTTTTTTGCACCCTTAATATTTGTACTTTATTTCATTCCATAAAATAACATTGTTATAAATTTTTGACATAATTTGAATGTGAGAAATCACATATTTTGTTGGTTTTATATGTTCTCAGAATCATTACATAGAAACTGCACTAATCTTCGTAAGAAATGTGGTAATTGTGTAGCCTGGATTCTCCGGACTCAGAACCATTTTTTCCTTTCTCGAAAAATTAAAGAAAAATGGGCCAGTAAAGCCCCTAACTGGCCGAGCTTGTGCCGAGAGTTTCCCCGACTGGGCCAGACTGAGTATTTTCCATTCGTTCGTCATCGCAGTGAATGAAACTCGCACTCAGCCTTAGCTCACTCACTCTTGATTTTCCGGTAACGAACGAGACGAGTGGAGTGAGTGACTGTGTCAGTTAGGTTTGCAGGTTATCAATCGAAAATCAATAGATCTAATTTGATCTGAGTTCTCAGTTATTTGTTTTCCTGACCCAATCAGTGGAAAATGAGTCCAGCTGCTGGTGATTCGACGAAGGTTGTTAAGCGATCAGGTGGTTCTAGCAGTAATGCAGTCTACAAAGATCGTTCCAAACCTTCCGACATTCGGTCAAGTAACATGGTTGCGGCTAAGGGTAACTTATTGAATAGTTTAATATACAGAGTTATCACAGCTTTTGGATCATCATGTCGTAGCTGTAGCGAATCAATTCTTAAATCTAAAATTTCCTTTTCAATAATTGGCCAACGGGAACGAATATCTAAGCTAGATACCACTTTGTTTGCCTAGTTAACCAATTTTTGAATTAATGTCCAACATTGTGAAATTAATCGTTGAAAATCCTGCTGCTACGGCATGACACACGATGATACAAAACTTCTGATGACGCTTTACTTCATTGCTTATGTTTCACATTTTACGTGTTTTGTCATAGCTGTTGCGGACGCGATTCGTACTAGCTTGGGGCCGAAGGGTATGGACAAAATGGTAAGGAATGATTAGGAATGTTGGTTGCATTTAACCAAAGAGTAACCCACTTTTTTAAACCTAAGAAACGGTTGGGGTATACCCTAAGGTGTGGTCGAAAGATTTCTAAGTATTTTATAAAAAAAAATTAATTTTTGGATTTTTGCATATTTCCACGAAACATGACATTTCAAGACGTTTTTGAGAATTTTTCAATTGAACATTGGTATCTAGAATAGCCCCCCTCCCCCTCTGGAATTCGGGCAAGTGATACGTTAATCGAATGGAAATTTAGCGTAAATTACGAATCTGACATCCATTGCTAGTGGTCAAGTCAAATTTTGCAAAAACAATTTCAAATTTGTGCAAAAAAAAAACATTTTTTTTTCTTTAGTGACTTATTCAATGGGAATGGGACCTGTCCGGATTCGGGTATGCCATACATCAATCTATCAGAAATTTTGTGCGGATAACGAAAATATATTCATTTGTGGAGGTAAAGAAAAATTTTCCAAAAAATTAACTTTTTTTTTTAAACTTACGGAATCTCTGTAACTTAATTTTGAGTCTGTTCTAAATCAATATCTACTTCAAAGTCAATATCCGAAACTTGTTTGAAAAAATCAATAAATGGGTACTTCTCTTGAACTTTGCAAAAGTTGCTGAATATAAAGTGCAAAATATCCTGGATAATCTTTGTTTTTGCGACAGTAGTGTGTGCTTATATAAATATTCAAATAATATAAAAACATCAATTCAAAAAAATTGAAAAAGTATTTTTTATAAATTATATTATCTATATTTTATTCAAGAATTCGACTTGATCGCCAACGATGAATGTTAGATTTGTTATCTGCGTCAAAATTCTGATCGATTAACGTTAAAAAAAAAATTTTTTTTTAACACAAATTTTGACTTGACTGCCAACAATGGAAGTCTGATTCGTAATCTACGCTAAATTTCCAGTCGATTAACGTATCACTTATCCGAATTCCACGGGGTGAGGTGTGGGAGCTAATCTACAAATAAGCCAAAAAAAAAATTTATAAAGTGCCAAAACAATTCTTTATTTAATTATATTAGGTTGTTAGTTTGAACACAACCTAACAATAGCAACAGAACAAACTTTTTCTAATGTCACGATTCGTGTAGAAATGCAAACATTCGAAAAAAAAAATTTCAAAAAAAAATAATAGAACAGGCTGCTCCAAAATTACTTCCTAACATTCTGCCTCTTCTATTAGTTTCTTTATTTTCTTGAGGTTTAAAAAAGTGAGGTACTCTTTTGGTTAAGTCCAACTGGAATGTTATTGAATACAAATATTTTATGAAATGACTCAATTTGAATAAATGAGACGTACAAAATTAGTAGAGTTGCCGAGTACTCGGCCCATTTTTGGAAAATTGCCGAGTACTCGTACTCCGCCACTCGAAACAGAACTACTCATTACTCGGTCTATAGGCTAAGTATTAAAATTCTGTAAAAATTAATCGCTGCCTTGAGTTTAGAAGGGGAAAAGTAAGTACACATGGAGAAAGTGTTAAATGCAAAAGCTATGTTATAAAACATTAGGGGATTAAAACCCCCGATCTCACTCCATACTAACTCACATCTAACTCACTTCTTCGATGTGTACTTACTTATGCCCTTTCCTGTATATTATATATCCATACAAAATTCACCGTGAAATGAAAATTTAATTGGTAAACAATTAAAATTCATCTCTTCGTAATAAAATTGTTTATCTAGCCCACCGCAATCTGCAATGATACTGATTGTCTTCGTCTATTATAAACTTATTGGTTTACTACAGATTCAGGACGGGAAGGGAGAAGTAACTATAACAAATGATGGGGCAACTATTCTCAAAGAAATGAATGTCGTTCATCCTGCTGCAAGAATGGTATGCCATGTCTATACCTTACTTTCTGATAATGTTCACTAACAATGTTCAAACTTGTTGGATAACACTGACACTTTTAGTACGTATAATGTAGTTATGTTATTAGTTGGTAGAACTATCAAAAGCCCAGGACATTGAGGCTGGGGATGGAACAACTTCCGTCGTAGTATTAGCTGGGAGTCTCCTTGAAGCAGCTGGAAAGTTATTGGCAAAAGGACTTCACCCAACAGCCATTGCAGAAGGTTTCCGTTCCGCTGGCAACAAATGCGTTGAGATTCTTCGAAATGAGGTATTGGAGTGTTCCTACATTAATATAAACTGGATCATCTGTAGATCTGTTTAATTTTAAATAATTTTGTAGGTGTCTGTTCCATTGAACATTGAAGACAGGGAAGTAGTTACAAAATGTGCTGCCACATCTCTAAATTCTAAAGTTGTGTCTCAACAATCCAGTCTTCTCGCTCCTATTGCAGTGGACGCGGTTTTCCGGGTTGTGGATCCGAGCAGCCCTAATTCTGTTGATCTCCATGTAATTGAAAGAAAACGAGAGAAGTTTCTAATAAGAGTTTAGACATTCCGATTTCGATATTTTTAGGATATACGAGTTAGTACTGTACTTGGTGGAACTGTTGAAGATACTGAACTCATTGATGGTCTTCTGTTGAATCAAAAAGTTTCCTGTGGACCACGAAAAGTAGAAAAGGCCAAAATTGGATTGATACAATTCTGTATTTCACCACCAAAAACTGATGTAAGTTTATCAATCTGTGTACATTAGTTTATGTGAGCAAAAAGTAATCTTAGCCCTCCCTAAATAAGAGGATATTTTAATAGAATTAGAATAGAATGTTCACCATTGCTAAACACTTGAAAACGTCAAACTTTTCCTACATACCGCTTAATTCTTTTTAATTTTGCAAAATTATCTACTATGCAATAAAAGAATAAAACTCAAATACAAAGTGCCTTGCTTCTATAAATCGAAAAATTTAAGTAATTCAGACATGATTTTTAGATGGATATGACAGTTGTTGTTTCGGATTATCAACAAATGGATCGAATTCTCAGAGAAGAAAGGAATCAAATTCTGGAGACAATTAAGAAAATCCGGGCAGCTGGTTGTAATGTTCTACTCATCCAAAAATCAATTTTACGGTAATATTATTTATCTCAGAATGGAAAACAAAAAGTAAACTTAAGTCAAAAAATTAATGATTGTAAGTTTAGAGACGCTGTGAGTGATTTGGCAATCCACTTTTTGGAAAAATTGAAAATACTGACAGTGCGTGATGTGGAGAGGGATGAAATCGAGTTCATTTCCAAAACTTTGGGATGTCGCCCTATTGCAAGCGTGGATCATTTCGTTGCTGAAAATTTAGCTACTGCCGAACTCGTTGAGGAGATTAACGCCAGTGGAAGCAAATTGGTCAAAGTTTCCGGAATAGCAAAACCTGGTCGCACTGTTTCTATTTTAGTGAGAGGGAGTAATAAGTTGGTGTTGAATGAAGCCGAGCGATCACTTCATGATGCACTTTGTGTTGTCCGATGTCTTGTGAAGGAAAGGTACTTTTTATCTTTACATCCAATTAGTTCAAATTCGACAAATTCAAATTATATTTCTATTTGAGAACAGGGGAGTAATTGCCGGTGGTGGTGCTCCAGAAGTTGAACTTTCTGTCCGTCTGAATCAATATGCCATGTCTCTTACCGGTGTTGACGCATACTGCTACAAGTTAGTTTAATTCATGATTTATGGTGACTACATAGCTTTTAGTTGCGTTGGGTTGTGATTTTTCATGCAGCTAATCTTATCGAATTTTAGGAATCGCACAAGAGTTTTCATTGCTACTGTGAGTTCACTTAGGGATGGAAGATTTTACGATACCTAAAATTGATTGTTGTGATACATAGCATAGCATGGCTAATTCCGTGGCACTCGTGCCAGCACCCCTTCGAGACCTGGATGTCAAATTAATCCCTCCAAGAGTTAGGTCTTCTGTACCTATACATATTTTAATTGAAATTCGATAAAATTCAAATATAGACGATGAAACTTTGAATGTGGAGTCAGTGGGATTCAATATACAAAACTTCATGCCATGTTCTAATTCATCGCAATACTTAACTCCGCGAAGGGTGAGTATGGCAAAAAATTACCCGAATAGTTTTCCGAATTTAGGTTAGCAAATTTTGTTGTAAGTAAATAACTTTAGTAACTAGAACTTTTAAGAAAATATCCCGATTCCACCCGTAGTTGTTTCAAGGTTTAAAAATGCAGGATTGTTTTGTTGCACCAACTTATTGAATTACTTTCTCCAGCAAAGAGGTAGGGATAAAGTTCGGTATATTTTGTGTAACACTCTGTATTCAATTTTTCTACATATGAATTCTAATCGTATGAAAATATTAGCTCCAAAACAACATAAAACNGATTCTCGATATTATCAAAAAAAAAAGGTCTAACTTTTCTGTTTCAACTGGAAAAATTACAGAAGAAAAAAAAATGACCAGAGAAGCTACACACAAGCATCTCAGTCTAACGCAACGCGACAGGCTATGAGGTGACATCATCAGTAGGTCTAAGCATTTAGTCTAATAAACCATTGTTATTTCTAGAGAATTTGCAGCCGCGTTGGAAGTCATTCCACTGACGTTAGCTGAAAACGCTGGCATGAGCGCCATCAATGTGGTTACAGAATTGCGAAAACTCCATGCNTATTTCTAGAGAATTTGCAGCCGCGTTGGAAGTCATTCCACTGACGTTAGCTGAAAACGCTGGCATGAGCGCCATCAATGTGGTTACAGAATTGCGAAAACTCCATGCTGAAGGGAATAAGAATGCGGGACTAAATGTTAAGAAGGGGGCAATTGCTAACATTTTAGACGAAAATGTTGTTCAACCGCTTCTTGTCACACTATCCGTCATTAACTTGGCAACGGAAACAGTAGCCAGTATACTTAAGATCGACGATATCGTAAGTTCGNAACGCTGGCATGAGCGCCATCAATGTGGTTACAGAATTGCGAAAACTCCATGCTGAAGGGAATAAGAATGCGGGACTAAATGTTAAGAAGGGGGCAATTGCTAACATTTTAGACGAAAATGTTGTCCAACCGCTTCTTGTCACACTATCCGTCATTAACTTGGCAACGGAAACAGTAGCCAGTATACTTAAGATCGACGATATCGTAAGTTGGAAATAGATGTACTCTGGACCAATTCATTATTTATTTGTACTTATTTCATTTTTATTTTATGTAGGTGAACACTTTCCAGTAAGATGAGACACTCCTGATCCATCAAGCCCGGAATTTTTTTCATAACTGCATTTTGTTAACATCACTTGCTTAGTATCTACAATTTCCTCCTAACCTAACAATGAGTAAGCATCTTCTTCAATTATAACATGTAATACAGAAAAAATTTGGAATATTTCTAAGCACATTTTCACACTGTCTGTCGTCTGTGAAATTAATAAATTGTATTTAACTTCACGTCATGTGTTTCTCCAATCATATAAATATAGTCGGTGGAATAGTTCGGCATGTTTTTTCAAGAAGTCGACAAATTGATTTCATTACTGTTCCTTTCGGTAATGTGTAGTAGATTCGAATTTCTTCTTATGTCTGAGACAATAAAGGCTAGACAGTTTTTGTCTGAATGACACTGATTTTTTTTAGTTGCTACAGTAGATTCTGGTTTTAATAAATATTGCACATACCGATAAACTGTATTCAACATTACATGAGTNGTCGTCTGTGAAATTAATAAATTGTATTTAACTTCACGTCATGTGTTTCTCCAATCATATAAATATAGTCGGTGAAATAGTTAGGCATGTTTTTTCAAGAAGTCGACAAATTGATTTCATTACTGTTCCTATCGGTAATGTGTAGTAGATTCGAATTTCTTCTTATACTATGTCTGAGACAATAAAGGCTAGACAGTTTTTGTCTGGAGGACACTGATTTTTTTTAGTTACTACAGTAGATTCTGGTTTTAATAAAAATTGCACATACCGATAAACTGTATTCAACATAACATGAATTTATCACAGCCATACAATAAACAGGGTGCAAAATTACATTAAAATGTTCACTTTAGTTAACTGTTAAGAACTGTCAGAGAAAATTTACCTAGATTTTTGGGAAACAATCACTACAGGCTTTAACATTAAAATAGACTTGATTTATAATTAAATTTATTGACGCCACGCTCAAAATTTATGCCCGCAGGCATGCAAACATGTTGGAAGGAAACGAAGAATTGACTGAATATTGGTGAATCCAGAGACAAAACTATAAAAGTTCAAAGTGGTTCTTAGAAGTGTGACTCTAGCCTTACAGATTAGTTTATAAGAAAGGTATTCGATTGTGGAAAGCGCAAGGATGTTTGGAATGGCTTGTGTTTACCTAATATTTTACCAGAAATCCATCCATCTTATTATTTTACAGGCTATTTGTATTTTCGTCAAGTATTTTGTAGAGAAAGTTAATATAGTCTTTTAACAACCCGCTACAAAACCTTTTCTAATCTGAGTTTTAAGAGCCGTTAGCAAGTATTTAAAAAATACAAACTTTATCTTTTCATCACATTTTATTTTAAGCATGGCCGATTTACTTCTATCAAAAATGCACGGTCCTAGTTTTTTACTCTCATGAGTTTCACAGTGCATATCGAATGCGGACGCAAAGGAAAGAAATCTATTCCCCTTGGGGGAACTTCTTTTCGTCTTGTTTGTAGTCACAGATGAGAGATAGTAATATATAGGAAAAGCTCGTCAAAGAGAATGAGCCCAAAAAGTCCNCGTCTTGTTTGTAGTCACAGATGAGAGATAGTAATATATAGGAAAAGCTCGTCAAAGAGAATGAGCCCAAAAAGCACTAGTCTCTCTTCGTGATTGGTCAACATTACCAACTCCCATCTAATCTCTCTTCGTGATTGGTCCTCTTGTATAATCTCTCTTGGTGATTGGTCCTCAGAAAACCACATAACTTCTATAAGAGTTTTTCCTATCTATTACTATCTCTCATCTATGGTTTGTAGTGTGTCCTCCTCTTCAGAGGTTGTAAGGGACATAAATACTCCCTTGNATTACTATCTCTCATCTATGGTTTGTAGTGTGTCCTCCTCTTCAGAGGTTGTAAGGGACATAAATACTCCCTTCTCCCTTGTACCGTGACGAATTATTCCTTTATTCAATTCAGATCTGGCGACCCGCTTATTATAAGTTAAAATTTNCTCCCTTGTACCGTGACGAATTATTCCTTTATTCAATTCAGATCTGGCGACCCGCTTATTATAAGTTAAAATTTTTAACTTAAAAATACATGAAGTTAAATATAGCCGGAAAAGCATATTACGAACACGGACTTAGTAAGCATGTAAAGCCTAAGTCAGACTTTTGGAAATCATATTCTGTACAAGATGAAAACATGTTTCTTGAAAGTCGTGTGGTGGTGGGGGGAGCGCGAGCGGTGTTGCAAACTCTCTTCTTAAATGAAATTGACATTCAGCCACTTCCACCTTGTTTTAAATTATTAAATATTAATATATCAATTTATGAATTAATCTCAATTAATTACTTAAATTACTTCATTATTTCGTGTTTATTAAATAAGAGTAATTAATACACGTTTATGATGGCAATTANTAATTACTTAAATTACTTCATTATTTCGTGTTTATTAAATAAGAGTAATTAATACACGTTTATGATGGCAATTGCGGTTATTGACGTTCTATATTTTGCATTGTCAATCAATTTTCTTCACCCAGTTCAGAGTGAATACTGGTTTGAATCATGATAAGAGAAATTTGTTGTCTACTGTTTTCATGATACTAATCAACACGAATAAGATTTATTGAATAACAAAAAAAGCCGCTTATTCTTCACTTTATGCATCTTCTAACATCACAAGTGCATAACTTTCCCACGCTCGACTTCAGTCCGTCTTCTGATTAAAAAGTCGGACTTAAGTCAGGCTTTATAGAAAAGTTCTATACTCCTATCTTTCCAGAAGGGGAAGAAATGGTTTAATTTATTATTGGAGGATGTCTGCTTACTTCTGACTTCCCAAGTTATTAGAATCGGAATCCACTATAACTAGGGAGTATGTTTTATAAAGCCCAATAGAAAAAAAACTCGATCTCATCATCTTTCTTAGCTTTTTTGTTTATCCCACTTCCTCATTACTCTCTACTCCGTCTGGTAATCAGTCGGGATTAAGTGACGGTAAAACTGGTCCGTGATACCAAAGAACGGAGTTAAGAATGTGTTATTTTGCACCTATCTTTTGACCTAAAAGTGATAATTATTCTTGATGACCTTTGGAAACGGATTGGCTGGATAGTTCATAAAATAAGCTTCAATTTGGTAATCCAACATTTGCAGCCGAAAATTTACAAGATTTCTGAATTTCTATAATGTATAAATAAGGAGAATCGCTTCTCGCGACGCTTTATAACCAAAACTTGATTTTAGTATATAATCTTGTAATGACTAGTTTCGCTGAATACNTAATTACTTAAATTACTTCATTATTTCGTGTTTATTAAATAAGAGTAATTAATACACGTTTATGATGGCAATTACGGTTATTGACGTTCTATATTTTGCATTGTCCATCAATTTTCTTCACCCAGTTCAGAGTGAATACTGGTTTGAATCATGATAAGAGAAATTTGTTGTCTACTGTTTTCATGATACTAATCAACACGAATAAGATTTATTGAATAACAAAAAAAGCCGCTTATTCTTCACTTTATGCATCTTCTAACATCACAAGTGCATAACTTTCCCACGCTCGACTTCAGTCCGTCTTCTGATTAAAAAGTCGGACTTAAGTCAGGCTTTATAGAAAAGTTCTATACTNCGGCTTTATAGAAAAGTTCTATTTAAAGATCTATTTAAAGGCAGTTATACTCCTATCTTTCCAGAAGGGGAAGAAATGGTTTAATTTATTATTGGAGGATGTCTGCTTACTTCTGACTTCCGAAGTTATTAGAATCGGAATCCACTATAACTAGGTGAGTATGTTTTATAAAGCCCAATAGAAAAAAAACTCGATCTCATCATCTTTCTTAGCTTTTTTGTTTATCCCACTTCCTCATTACTCTCTACTCCGTCTGGTAATCAGTCGGGATTAAGTGACGGTAAAACTGGTCCGTGATACCAAAGAACGGAGTTAAGAATGTGTTATTTTGCACCTATCTTTTGACCTAAAAGTGATAATTATTCTTGATGACCTTTGGAAACGGATTGGCTGGATAGTTCATAAAATAAGGTTCAATTTGGTAATCCAACATTTCCAGCCGAAAATTTACGGGATTTCTGAATTTCTGTAGTGTATAAATAAGGAGAACCGCTTCTCGCGACGCTTTATAACCAAAACTTGATTTTAGTATATAATCTTGTAATGACTAGTTTCGCTGAATACCGTTAGGAAACACAATAATAGTTAATAAAAATGGGTAGCAACCGCGAATCTCAAATATATACTCTGAGAAGCGTCGCACTTTCCAGCCTACAAATAACGTATGCCTTTCCAGCTATAACCATAGCCAGACAATTTATATTTGCATGTTTTGGTGTCCCTTCGAAAGGGCCGATGGCTGAGGTGGTATAGTTGGATAGCAGGCATCAGTGAATCGAAATTGGTAGAGGAATCAACTGGCGGAGAGAGACAGGCAGTTAAGGATGTCTAGTGAGCTTCTTGATAACCCTAGACGCTACCCATTTCTTCAATGACATGAGGTTGTTGTTGTNCCCATTTCTTCAATGACATGAGGTTGTTGTTGTTGACCTCGAGAATTTTCCGCCTTGTTGAATGCAGCTGTTGGTAAACAGCGTGTCCTGCTTCCTGTTGTCTCTTCGTTAATTTTGTAAACAGAACGCTATGACGTTGGAAAAAAGAGGATATCGTGAGTGGCTCTTCACCCGCAATTCGTATAGCAATGGCTGTTAATGTCGCTGTGGCACAACTATTCCCAGGGCTGGACTCTTTGTTCAATCTGCTACAACTCCGTACTTTACAACGACAGGAAAGGTTTAAGATCGAGTAGCAGGAAAAGGCCTGGTCAATTTTTTTGGGTCGGAAATTTTTACTCCTTTTTTCAGGTTGATGATGGTTTCGTCCCAACTCGCCAGATATGAGTTACACTTTACACTGTTCACCGCATAAGAGTTTAATCTAGTCAAAAGTACACGGATATGGATTAATTTTTCGACAAGATATTCAATCGACGTAAATTTATTTTTATTTTAACAAATAACATATTTGGGGAAGTTTTAAATTTGGGGTAAAAATCCACGCTAGTTCTGTAACTCGATTAAGATTTCTTTAAATATATTTTGATGGATGTCTAACATAGGAATTCGCCCCAAATATTTTAAAATTAAAATTGACCTTTGGGCCGCTACCCAGGAATAGTCAGTAAAAATTCCTTTCTAAATTATCCAAAGCTCATTCGGCCCAGGGTTTTTGTTGGCCTGCCCGGTAAATTTGTTGGGGTTCGGAGAAATCCTGACCCGGCTGCGATTTCTCCTGACTGTACCACATTGTTCAATGTAAGAAAATAGTTTATTTGTTTATCTCAGCGGCAGCTTATTAGAAACGAATACGGTAGTTTTTTTTACTTATTCTTGCTACGGTTACTGCGAAAGTTAACTACGCAACCCACCGCGTACAAGGGCATATCATCTGATTAACACCAGAAATTTTTGGAACAATGATAGATATTTATAAAGTGTCGGAAAGTTTTATGAAAAAATTGTCTATTATATCGTATGCTTTTGTATTAATACAAAAGCATCCAACATAATGCACACAATTTTTCCATAAACCTTTTCGACACTTTAACAATATCTAGTGTTCTCCATGCCTACCAGTCATAACTGTTGGGAGTCGACTTTTAGAGTCAGTGACTCTGACTCCTAGAATTTTGCAAGTCGACTCTGAATCAGAGTCAGACTCATGACTCTCGACTCCGGAGTCACATAACACAAAAATGGAAAATCGGGTAATCTCAAATAAAATTTTTTTATGTTTAGTCAAGGTATCTAGACAACAAGAAACTTAAAAAGTCACTTTCATCAGGTTTACTAACTAATATGTGACATTTTGTAAATATTTATTTATATAAATAACAAACGAAATAATATTTGCAAGTAAATTTTGTTTGCACCTCCATTGCCATACCTTGCGTCTGGATGTCGACCGACATTCATGAAATAATCTTCTTTTAATTTTAAATGTTACAAGTTATGGTGTGACCAGATGAAAGTTTAATTTTTTGTTTCTTGTTAAGGAACCTTATACATTTAGTGATGAAAGTAGATAAGAAGAAATAAGTAAAAAAAAAACAGTCTGATATGCTCTTATGCGCATGTTTTAATAGAGTCATGACTCTGACTCCCAAAAACCATGGGAGTCAGAGTCATGAGAGTCAGAGTGATGGAGAACAGTACCAATATCGATCATTATTCCAAAAATAGCTGGTGTTAACCCGAAGATGTGCCCATGTACGAGGTGGGGTGTGAGTGTTAAATATTGTAGTTAACTGTCGCGGTAACCGTAACAAGAAAAAGTTTAAAAAAACTACTGTATTCGTTTTACATTATCTGTACTTTCCGACAGTCTCTATCTAGAAACTACTTGGGGTTGGAAAACGAAAGAATACGGACTTGTTTAAATAAGGAAAGTTATTGAAAATCTAACTCTTCCATTAGGTTTCTTCGGTTTAAAAAACTGGGGTATTGTTAAATACTACCCTACTTAGCTCTTCTTTGCTGTCAGGCCAAGCTCGGCGTTTGGCTATGGGCTCTTAAGAAAATTTTTTTTGGGCTCTGCTCTTGCTCGGGCTCTTTGAAATTGCTCGCTTGGGTTCTGCTCGGGCACGGGCTCTTTCTAAAAGACAGCCTTGGGCTGTGTTCGGGCTCGCACTCTTTTCAAAAATTCTCCCTGGGTTCTGCTCGGGCTCTTTTGTAAAATTCTCCCTGGGCTCTGCTCGGGCTCGGGCTCTTTCACTATTTTCTTGGACTCTGCTCGGGCTCTTTTGAAATTTTGTTCTTGGGCTGTTTTGCATATCTCCGTTGTATGAATTCATACCTATTGCTCATATAAACTTTCACCGCGCATGAACAATATGTACTGCGCATACAAAAGTGTTCTGCGCATGTACAGTGAGTAATGCGCATAAAAACGTCCACTGCGCATAAAACTTGCACTGCGCACGTACAATATGCACTGTTCAAGAGAAAGTCCACTGCGCGTGTGCAAAGCGTAATGTTCATGCCAACATCTACTGTACATTGCCTAGCCTACTACGCATAGAAACGTCCTTTGCGCACACAAACGTCCTTGACTCTCATGCGAAATTTCTCTCCTGGGCTCTGCTCGGGCTCTTTTGAAATTTCCCTTTGGGCTCTGCTCTTGCTCGGGTTCTTTTTCGCTCTGCTCTTGCTCGGGCTCTTTTGGGCTCTGCTCTTGCTCGGGTTCGTTTGAAAATTTACTTTGGGCTCTGCTCTTGCTCGGGCTCTCTTGATGATTCTCTCTTGGGCTCCGCTCAGGTTCTTTTGAAAATTTCCTTTGGGCTGTGCTCTTGCTCGGGCTCTTTTGAAATTTTCATTTGGGCTCTGCTCCGGCTCGGGCTCCTTTGTAAATTCTCTCTTGGGCTCTGCTCTTGCTCGGGCTGTTTTAAAATTTGTCCATTCGGGTTTCTCGGGCTCGGGCTCTTTTTTTAAAATCATCCTTTCAGTTCAACTAAGAATGTTCCCACTACTGCTCACCATTGCAGCTTATTGATTTTGTGTTATTCACACAGGAGTCCGATTGAGCAAGAGCCGAGCCGGGAGCCCAAACCGCCGAGCTTTGCTGTCAACTGGTCGAAAGTCAATGTGAGAAGTTGATCTACTGTCTAACTCTGCGACGGAAAGCAACTAGTGAATTGGTTGGTTGTGAAGATGAGCATTGCGAATCGACGCGGGCTTCTTACTCTAGAATATGAAAATTCGTCTCAAACTCAAAGTGACGACGTCGAGAGTGTGCCTGGATCCACTAGGAGATTTCTCTCTTCTACTTCAATAAACGGAATCAAATTCAACCGAAATACGAAGTGGGCAGTTAGCACATTTCTTGCTGTTTGCACATTTGCGGTTATTATTGGATCAGGATACATCTACTTACAGCATACATTTGTGAACGAGCAAATAAATCATCTGGGTGAGAATAAATTTATAGACTTTAGAACCCAGCAATTAGCATCGGACGGGAGTTAAAAGTAGTGTTTTCCATTACTCTGACTCCGGAGTCATGACTATGACTTTAACTGACTCTCAAGACTGACTTAAGAGTTTTTATGAGTCGTTGGTCATTTGGTGACACTGATTCTTTTGTGGTTGGGAGTCAGAGTGTATTGACTCTGGGAGTTGACTCCCAGACTCGGTAGTCATGACTCTTTCCTAAAATGCGTAATGGATGAGAGGGATGCGGGTGGGGACGAGAGGGATGCGGGTGGGGACGGGAGGGATGTGGGTAGGGACGGGAGGAATGCCGCAATAACTTCAATTGGCAAGTGACGTCACTAATATGTGCCAATGACCTGGCCGATAGAATTTCCGCCATATTTAACATGGAAAAATTTTCGTCTTTTCAACTTTGCTCAAATTCTCTTGCAACAGGTAAAATTTTATCTTTATCACCAGCTTGTAAATCGTCCAAAACTTGAAGAATACCATAAATTAGAAAATATTCTTTTAGAAACTTTATTAAAAAAAGAACTCTTATGTCATCTGTCAATTAGACTTGATCGTCTGAGGGTTTTAAAAAAAAATGAGTAAAAATATTTTTTGACAATTTTTGAGATGACAACCTGATCAAGAGTTGCTGACTCAGTTGTCAATGAACGTTAATTTTACTCAAATTCGGGAATTGGCAATTTGGGTGGAAAATTTCGGATGCTCCACTCTATAGATCAAATAAAAGCTACCAAGTTCTCTGAGGTTTTTGCCTGTCCCTTACCTGCTCCCATGTTCGGAATAGGGCCCTTATAATTATACAGGGTTTTTAGGGTTTAATAATAAAAAGCGGAAGTACGCCGCATTTTTATTAGTATGTGGCTCAATTTCTAAAGTGTGATGATGGGATCTTCTGTACCTCTGTTTGGAGTAAACTCGTAGCGACACGGAAAAAATTTCTGTAACTGTTTTTCACTATAGGCGAAGATTTTAGCATTTTCTTTCATATCTGCNTATGTGGCTCAATTTCTAAAGTGTGATGATGGGATCTTCTGTACCTCTGTTTGGAGTAAACTCGTAGCGACACGAAAAAATTTCTGTAACTGTTTTTCACTATAGGCGAAGATTTTAGCATTTTCTTTCATATCTACTTCATATCTTTCATAGTAAATATTTGCTGCAATTCGCTCAATTTTTATTTGCACCACTGCACCAGATGTTTCTATGTTCTTTTCCCAAACAGTCAAGTTCCACTGTATGACTAGCTTCGAATCCGAAGAGCTTTCTTAGCTAAATGGTTTACCTTTGGTTTGGACAGATGTTGGAGAGAACGGTGTTGAAAATGTGGACGATGATGTTCCTATCGCGGAGGCTCAAAGTGCTGCTTTTGTCGTGCCTGATGTAAACAGCTGCAACTATCGGTCGATTCATCCAACTAACAACTCATTCTTTGATTCAAACGTGAGTGAGCGTCTGTCATTTTGTGAAAAGGATTTGTTTTGCGCATGCTCATAAGTTTGCACAAACTGTTTAAAATCAAGTTCCTCCCACTAATTTAATGGTCTGCCCGCTGTGTAAAATTCCGGACATGCTCAGAAAGACAATTATTCCTTTTCGAAATCTACCATACTGTATCCAATGGAATTTTAATCAAACTCTGCTCTTCATTTTGTTCAGATCACTACAAGGACTTTTCCACCTAACCCTTGCGCCAAGATTCCTACTTCTTTTGTCTTGGAAATTATCAAATCACCAAGCCCAGTGTTTACTCTTTCTAACTGTCCCAACTTCCATCCTGCATTTTTTAAAGCAATACTTACGATTGGAACAGGAACTGGAGTTGTGGGCTATGGTAAGCATTCGTACTCTCATTATAACTTATAATTATAAGCTGACATCGCCTAAGTAAGTTATAAGATTTTACAGGCTCTAACGTCTAACCCATGATACTTGGTATCTCAACCGATCATATAACTTACTGCCTACACTTTGATGAAACTTAAAAAAGTATCTTCAACATCTTTTATGAATATTTCAACATATGTTTCCAAAGTTAAAATTTTCTGTGTGAAATTTATTACCAAATATTTATACCAAGAATTGTGCTAGCACTTATTTGATCTATTAAAATTTATTTATTTTGAAATAAGTTTCTAGAACTTGTTTATCCGACGCATTTTTATTAGGTGTTTCGACGCTTCGAAAACTCGAAGACTTCGATCGAAGTCTTCGAAATATCGAAGTTTCGATCTTCGAATTTTCTTGGCAATCTTCGACGACGTCTTCGATCGAAGTTTCGAAGGTTAAATTTCTCACTTTGAGCGTGTAGTCGACTTACACATGTTTTCATTCATTTCATAAAATGATAAGTTTGTTGTTCTTTGTTTGAAATTACAATTACAAATACTAAAAACTACTTTATTTTATAATTTTATTTGTTATATAGAAATAAAATTCTAATTTCTCAATTTACAACGTAATAGAACGTTAAATGGCTTAAGCTTATTATTACTATTCGATAGACACCCCACATGCAAATCCTTCGAACCTTTGATCTTCGATTTTGTTTTTTTCGTTCCCTTCGATCTTTGATCGAAGAGAAAAAATGCCCTCGAAACACCTAATTTTTATAAACAAAAGCAATGTAAGTTTATATAACGAGTCAAAACATTCAAAAAGTTTTTTATACTTGTTTCTAATTCTCCGAATCGTGCCATGTTTGTTATACATAATATTATTTATACTAATTGAATTGATGGTAACTGAAGATACAGCTTGAATAATGAATTTTTGGTTTTCCTTCCAGGAACCAAGAAAACGCATGCAAAAAAAATGGCAGCTGAAGCAGCCTTGAAGTATCTGTTTGATTTGTCATACTCAGCAGCTATTCCTGATTGTCAAACCTTGCGTATCCGATGTGGAGCCTGAGTTTTTCTACCGTTAGTATTGTTTACGATTGGTAGAGGGTATTTTAGTTTAAAATACTCTCGCCAACCAAACCAACAGTTTATTGTGTATTACACCAGTGGACAAATTGATAAAATAGCGAGAATATTTCATGTCCAATTTGCTTAGGTTTTTTTTTCGGGTCAAATGATAAATATTTTTGAAAATTGGATTGAGATGTTGGGAAGCACGGGTAAAAAAGAGTATTTCTAAGGATCAAAGGAAGAAAAATTATGATTTATTGAAAATCAATTTTGGAACATAATTTCTGAGATAATTACAATAAATATGGGGTACTAAGAATTTAGTTAGAAAAACATGACTTTCAATAAATCATATCTTTTTACTCTCTGATCCTAAGATGCCTATCTTGTTTGCACTTGTTAAGTTACCTAGTTTTCAATGTTCTTTCAGAATAAAAAATTATTTGACTCGAACAAAAAATTTACATAGCAAATTAAAGGATGGTATGCAGAAAAGCATACCTCATTTTTTTCGCTCGGATATTCGGTTCAATTATTTCAAATAAGTGTATTTCCTAATGCTACATTACCCCGTAAAAGGAAATTTCGAAAAACANAATTAAAGGATGGTATGCAGAAAAGCATACCTCATTTTTTTCGCTCGGATATTCGGTTCAATTATTTCAAATAAATGTATTTCCTAATGCTACATTACCCCGTAAAAGGAAATTTCGAAAAAAAAATTTTTCGCTGAGTTATGTCATTTTTTCCAAAAAAAAATTAACACATGAGGCATGGGGCGACTATGCGCAGATAATTTTAATTTTGGTCATGTTCCCATCTAGCTAATTTTTTCAGATTTTGCACATGACAAGTCTACTAACAGGGCATGTTTTTCCAATAAAGAAATTTAGCGGGGCTCTTCTACAATCCAAGCGCGCATGCGCAGAACTTTGAGTATGAAATTCCCAATATGCAAGGTTAAGGTGTTGACTATGGTTAGACTTGTGTTAAACTTGTGTTCACAAGTCCCCAAAGACTTGAGTTATTTACTCATTTAGATCACTATTAAGATAATTCAATGCGACTCTGAGGGCAAATTCCGTTTTGCACCTGCAAAGTCGCTGAGAGTTACACTAAAATACTTCAATAGACTAAAAAACGAAAAATTTTTATAAAAGCTTCCTCTCAATAGTAAACTTACTTTAAGGTTGGTGAAACGTTAAGCCAGTGGATAGAAATCTGTTTATAACTGTTAGATTTTGCAAAATGGTATTTCGCTATAAATTTCTCAGTCGTGAAAAATTATATTTCGGGTTTAAATAACTAATTATTAAAAATTATATAATGGAACCCAGTAAGCTTGTTGAATAATTGTTATTAACTTGGTAAGTTTTAATAAAAAAGTAATTCAATAAAACCCAGCCATTTATGGGGTTCCATTTGGCTTCTATTGACTTTGAAATAAGCACTTAAATAATGCAAAATTCTATCGAAACACTTAACCTTGCATATTGGGAATTTCATACTCTAAGTTCTGCGCATGCGCGCTTGGAATGTAGAAGAGTTCCGCTCAATTTCTTTATTGGAAAAACATGCCCTGTTAGTAGACTTGTCATGTGCAAAATATGAAAAAATTAGCTAGATGGGAACATGACCAAAATTAAAATTATCTGCGCATAGTCGCCCCATGCCTCATGTGTTAATTTTTTTTGGAAAAAAATGACAACTCAGCGAAAAATTTTTTTTTCGAAATTTCCTTTTACGGGGTAATGTAGCATTAGGAAATGCACTATTTGAAATAATTGAACCGAATATCCGAGCGAAAAAAATGAGGTATGCTTTTCTGCATACCATCCTTTAACGTAACTTAAGTGGGGAAAATATTTTACTCAAGCGAGGAGTTACTTTTGGTCCTTGAGAAAGTTTTACTCCTTTACTGGAGAAAGTTCTTGTCTTATAATTTTTTCCGTTTTAGTGGGTTGATAATTTTTCTTCGGTTGAACTGATATTTTACTGTGAAAGAACATGGAAAAGGTAGTGGGACCTGTCAAAAATAAATTAGGCTAGGATTAAAGGGTCAAAAGTTATTACTTATTGAAATTCAAGTTTTTGTAACTTCATTCTGAACTCCAATGATTTACTGTAGCGTCTCAGAGTTAAGTTGCAGAAATTTAAATTTTAACAAAACTTGACTCCTTTTGTGACTAATTTTTAAACGGGTCCCACTGCTTTTCAATGTTCTTTCATAATAAAATATCAGTTCCAACTAAGAAAAACTGTCAACCCACTAAAAACGCACAAAAATTATTATTATTATTAATTATTATTAGAACATTCTCCAGCAAAGAGTATGAACCAAAAATAACTTCTCGTTCGAGTAAAATATTTTACCGCACTGTAATAGAACAGGACTTTCTCCACCAAAAGATCATAGGCCAAAAGTAGCTTCTCGCTGTTTTACATCTTTGCCCAGCATTGTAATATCACAAATCTCACTCACTATCATCTCATATAAAGTAAATTCAATAATAATGTTGTTAATGCTATCAAGATTGAAGTGGTTTTAAAATAAAAGTTCTTTAACAACGAAACACTTGTCATTTGAGAAAATCAATTGAAAGAAGCTAATCGACATTCTTGCTCCTGTGTGTCAAAGTTGTAATAAGGCTCTTTCGGATAAGGCCTGTTTGGGTCCCAGCTCCATGCTCTTTGCCTAAATTTCCCAGGCCTCATTAAAATTCGAAACCATCATGCTTAATACATATATGGTTTAGTGGTTGTTTGTTTATTGATTAACACAAAAAAAAATTATTTTTAGAATTATGAATCCTCAAATTTGGATTTTAACTTTCATTCAATGTGAAAATACTGTCCCCTCGCCAGCCCAAATAGAGTCGGTAACTAGGTTGGTGTTTATTTGATTTTTCAACATCTCCGCTAGCAACAACGATTTATAAATTTAAATAACTTAAAACCGCGTAATTACCCTAAAGTCGCGTGGATAGGACGCGTCTTATCAAAGATTTTTTGGAGGAATAATTTAGAGGCGTCTTATACTCGAGGGCGTCTAATGTTAAGTTTATTTTATCGCTAAAGAAAGCAACTATAAAATTTATTCTAAATCTTGACTATCGCTGTCCCAACCATCAAAAACATCGCCAAGGAGTTCACATGATTCCTCTTCAACATCAGATATTTGAAGGTGGCTCGAAGTTACAGTCTCCTCATGGTCAATATCTATTTCCACGACTTCCGGTTCAAAGTCTGAATTATCTCAAGGTATATAGAATACTATAAGGTACGCTATTCCCATGGAATTGGATAAGAGGTGGAGTTAACTTTTTGTGTGACGTCACTCAGGAGACAAACTTACTTTAACATTTTCAAGTACAACTCTATTAACATTAATAGTTGATATTTATTTAAAGTATTTATCTTAATTGTTCAATGTTTAATTATTTACGGCTATTTTGTACTGTCGTTTAATTTTCCAATTATTCAATTTTGTTTATTGTTACGTTTTACAATTCTTTGATAATCTAACAGAGTGTGTAAACTGTCTGGCTTTTCTTTTCCTAATTAAACAATTTTGAGGTTCTTCGTTCATAGATCTAATTTTTATTCGTATTCTAATTTTTATAAACTCCTTAACAACATGGACATTAATTTCTGGAAATTTCTCGATGATTTTATCAATAAGCNCTTTATAAATAAAGTGTCCATGCCCGAAACATTAAAAAAGAATAGTTCACAAAGAATTACCCAATTTGCTTAGCTTCGGACAGCCTTGAAAATAGTTGGAAAACCCACGAAATTCACCTTCACACAACTTTATGAACCCAAATATTTTATCGTTTGGCATCAGTAATCCTCCTTTCGATAATATTTGAACCCAACATTGATCGATTGTACTTCCTTTCATAAGTTGAAACGAGTCAATGCGATGTCCAAATATTCCGTGCCCATCTTTCTTTAGTTTCCAAGCTATGTATCCTACTAAGTACTGAAGTGAATCAGTTTCAGTTGGAGACAATACTTCAATAGTTGGACTAGCTATCATCGGAACAGACTTATCTTCAATCGTAGGCAGGCCAATGTGATTTTTAGAGATTAGTCTACTACTTAAAAATCTGACGTCTGATTCACAATAGCTGGTGTTAGTATTACCGATTGAGCGTATCCGACACCCTAAGAGAATTAATCTTAAGCGATACCGGAATTCTGGGAGGTCATGTTCGAAAGTGTCGTTAATATAACGACGTCGCTAAATGTTGTTAGGGGCACGTCGTTAACAGCGACGTATTTTGGAAAAATAAAAACGTGTGATAAAGTTTGTCGTTAACGGTAACGACAGGTTTGAACATATTGAACAAACATCGTTCGCAAAAATAACAACGACGTATGTTCAAAAAAAAATTGTCATTAATTTGTTGTCTTTATCATCGCTAACTAACAACAGCTTATGAGCATTCACAAAAATTAAAAAAAAATTGAAAATGGCGGAGGTGCAGTTTATTCTGCAAATCGTTCAAAATCATAATTTAAGGAAAGAAAGAGTGTTCTTGAATAAATCAAACCCATTGGAAGCATTAGATGACGCACAACTAATTGCCGACTACCGATTCCCACGAGCCTCTATTTTACAAATCATTGAGATGTGTGCTACGTTGGCTAGGCCTACGACCAGAAACCAAGCTCTGCCAGTGAGCTTACAAGTAATGGCTGCCCTAAGGTATATTCCTATCATTAGTAGATATCGACAGTGAAATAGCAAAAGTTTGTATCTCGAGTATTTTTTCATTTTCTAAAAGTTCGTAACTTAACTTCCGCCTTATATCGAATTCTTTCACTTCTACTTCAATTTTCAAAATTCATCCTATCTCATATTTTGTATGGTTATACTCAAATCAGTTTTATGTTTCCTGAAACGTTGAGATTTTTTAGTTATGATGTTTTGCAATTAGGTGAATATTGATATTCGAGTTTTTAGCAACTCCAAAAAAACTTGAGACTCGATGTTTTGATATTTCATTTTTGATATGTCTCTTGGACCAAGTACGTCACTCGTACTTGGTTCATGTACTCTTTGTTGAAAAACAAGTAGAACTTACAAGTTGCTGGGATATTTTTTTAAATTTTATGCAAAAAGNCAAGTTGCTGGGATATTTTTTTAGATTTTATGCAAAAGGAGTCTTCCAAAGAGATCTCATGGGAATTACAGGAATTTCTCAATCTCAACTGAGTCGGGTGATCATGGACGTTTCCCGTAGAATTGTCTACCAAGCGCATGCCCATATTCGAATGCCAGCAACACAAGACGAAATTATGTATATTAAGCAAGGATTCTATGCTTTAGGAAGATTTCCCAATGTTATTGGTGCAATAGACGGAACTCTTATCAACATACAATCTCCCAGTGGACCAACTGAGCCTTTATACATTGGAAGAAAGAGAGAACACTGTATCAATGTCCAAGTTGTTTGTGACCATAACCAAAAATTCTTGGATGTTGTGGCAAGATACCCTGGATCTACTCACGATGCTTTTATTTGGCGGCACTGTGAACTCAAGAATCGGTTTCTCGCTAATCCACCCAATGGATATTTAATTGGTGAGTTAATATTTAACAGGGTGATGCGGACGTGAATGGGAGGGATACGGGACATTATCATTTTGATTGGTTGGTGTTAGAGTATCGCATGACTTACACCATAGCCTGCGTCAGAGTCATTGACTCACTGAGTCGACTCTCTGGCTCTTTAGGTTTAGTGAGTCAGAGTTAAATTTTAATTTTTGGGAGTCGACTCACTCTTTTGGGTTTTTAGCCTGTGAATCAGAGTCAATGACTCATGAGTCAAAGCGTCGACTCTAAACTCAGATGACAATTTTTTTATTAATTAAAACAAATTGCTTACTCGTGTAGTTTATTGCTTTGTTATTGATTGTATTAATGAAGTTCACTTACATGTAATAATTACAAAGATATTGCGGTTTATTATTAACTTCGACAACTATGAAATGCTATACTACACCTTTTTAATTTTCTGGATTTGTTGCTTGAATGTAATGAAAGCATGGGTTATAAAGAGTTGACTCTTCTAATATTTTGAGTCGACTCTGACTCATGAGTCTACTCATGAGTCAAGAGTCGACTACTGAGTCAGAGTCATGCGATACTCTAGTTGTGTCGGATGATGTTTGATTGATGTACATAACGAATCTTATTTTTAATTTTTTTTTCATATCAGGTGATTCCGGCTACGGAGTTGAGCCTTGGCTGGTTCCATGTTTTGTTAACCCTCAAAACGCTTCTCAACAAGCGTTCAATGTGGCCCATAAACGAACGAGAAGAATTGTTGAAAACGCCATTGGCATGTGGAAAAATATATTTCGTCGTATCCACAAAACCGGAGGAGCCTTAATATACAAACCAAATCGTGCTTGTCAGATCATTGGCGCGACAGCTGTACTTCATAACATGCGAAGAGACTTAAATCTACCCGAGGATCAAAATTTGGAGGTAGAGGTTGAGGATTTGAATGAACCAATTGTTTTGCCTAACTTGCTTGAAAATCTGATTACACAAGAAGGAACAAGAATTCGGTTGGAAATTGTTAATGGATTCTTCCAATAAATATGTTACTGAACTCAGGTGCCTAGATAAATTAGAGNTTAGATAAATTAGAGTATAAATAAATAAGTAGAGTATAGTTTGTTTTATAATCCTAGCTTAATGCGTTTAAGTCTATTTCTTTCCTCCATAGCGTCTGCCACTCGTACCAATTCACACAGAATTCCCTTTTGAACCTGTAGAAGTTCTATTCCCATTTCATCCTTAGTTGAAATTTTTTTGAGTTTTGGAGTTTCGAATGAATGACGAGATGAACTGATTTTACACTGAGTAGATGGAGAATTGTTTTCTTCATAAATCTAAATTGACCAAAGAGATATAAATTATTATGTAGTTTTTATATTACGTTCACAACTCTTACTACAGTTTCACTTGAAAGAGTTGGTAATGGCGGGGTGGAAGTGTCAATTTCATCAGGATTTCCAAGGATTCCACATACTCCAATGACTTTCACCATCCTTTTTTCCCAGTCCATAAACCCAATTAAGTGAGCTTGCAACTCATCGAGATCATTTTCTTCTCAATCTCCACCTCCTGTTTTTGTGACATCTTTGAGAAGGGCTGCCACTTTTGTTTTTGTGTCAGATTTCAAGTGGCGAAACTGTTCTCGTATTTT
Organism: Holacanthella duospinosa; assembly: GCA_002738285.1. Lineage (NCBI taxonomy): Eukaryota > Metazoa > Arthropoda > Collembola > Poduromorpha > Neanuridae > Holacanthella > Holacanthella duospinosa. Next base: position 109,453 of record NIPM01000107.1, read on the forward strand.
CTCGACCGACCTTTTTTCCGAGGAGCATGCGTTAACCTGTAAATAAAATCAGAATTAGTTTTCGCTAGCTATATTAATTGTGTATTATGAACCGTTTGAGCGACTTGTGTCCAAACTATCTTCTTCTTTTCCTCAGTTAAAGAATTACTGTGTTTTCCGAATAGGGTCATTGAATGAGAAGAAATGGCGGTCACTAATGTTTTTTTCTCTTCCGCCGTCCATTTCGTTGCTCTCGTCGCTTTAGGCTTTTCAATTACACTCATATTGTCTATAAATAGGAAGCTCCACGAAACAAAAAATATAGTCAGAAGTTTAAAAAAATTCCTCAGTTGTTGAAATTATTGTATTTTTTTATTTGTCACAATGTCGTAAAGTTTGTCCTAAACACCCGTCGTTATTGACTAACGACGGATTTTTAGGACACCATAGCGATTTTTTTGAACATTCGTCATTTATATTAATCGCTAGGTCGTCTTTACGCCTGCGTCGTTACTCCAACGACGTCGGTAATTAACGACGCCTTTCAACATGAGCTCCCTGGTGGCGTTGGATTGGAGTACAAACCATTGAAAGATCTAATTATAGAGAAAAAACTTTCCAGGGAGTCTTGATTCAATCGACTTGTAAGTATGTAAGACACATTATAAGTCACTTTCAAGTATTGGAACAAGCTGAGAAGTGATTTGACAGAAACAATGATACCAGTTTGACAAGGTAGCAAAGCTTTTTTCGGAATTTTTTTTTGTTTTGTTTGGAATCTAATTCTAGTAACTAACTCAAGGAGGTTGGTTAAAGCTTCTTTTTGTTTCTCAAAACGTAAACCAAAACCGAATAGCAACTGATTCTTTTCATTTCGTTTTCCTCTTGAGTTAAACGTCAAATCCGTCGTTAAAAGTGTTGAAAAATTCAGAAATTTCGGGTTTTTCAGGAAATATCTTCAGGGCTAGCATACCCATGTGATGAGAAAGTAGTTGAACTGCAGGAAGGACTCTCATTCGTTCAGCTCCCTTTACATCCAAAAGCTTTTGTGTAAACTTAGGACACAGTTTAAGATTTACGCCGTTGTTCACCAACATCGTCTCCATTACATTTCTGTCAATTCTCGTTCCATTGGGAAGAATTACTCCATCGTCAATAAGGTGGTTTCGTATATTTTTCATCTGGTGAGGAATGTCTGCAAAACCATGAATTTGTTGAGATGGAATAGCTGGATTTGCAAACTTAAGATTCGAAGAAGATATATCGAGTTCTTTCCACAGGGCTCTGTTCTCTCCTCCAAGGTCGCTCACAATGGCTGTAAGAACATAACCGACGTCCGCTAGGGCTGATAATATTCGAAATAAAATTTCCTTTATCATAGGCGTATCAAATTCAAAACATACAGGTTGTTTCCATAGATGGCATAATCCGCGCACTTGGACAACCTAAATCATACTAAAAATTATTTTATTTCCATAAACTTATAAACTCCCAGCATATAATGTGATATAAATTCAATATACGACAGCCTACCTGTACTTTAGAGTAAGATTCAACCATATCAAATGTTGTTGGATCTAGCACTACTCGTGAGTCAATGTTAATTTCATCGAACATTAAAACGCAGAGTTTGAAGAAATTGTCTCTCTCTCGAACCTTCTCCTTCATTATTTNGATCTAGAACTACTCGTGAGTCAATGTTCATTTCATCGAACATTAAAACGCAGAGTTTGAAGAAGTTGTCTTTCTCCCGAACCTTCTCCTTCATTATTTCCAAACAGTCAGAGAGAATTCCAGGAGCACAAGTAAAATTTTTCACCCAGGCGCGTAGCGTACTTGTAGCAGGCAGTGGTATATTCCAAATCGACAACGCCGTTTCGTAAGCTTTTAGGCTCAAGCTCCTTAGTGTAAGTGCTTTGACAATATCCTCACTTGTCCATTTGGGTCTTTTGCCTGAAAGTTTCTGAACTTGCTGTTCAGAAAATGTTTTCTGAATATTCTTGGAAAATATTTTACTTAGTTTCACTGCAGCCTTAGCCAATTTTTGTTGGTTAATGAGCCTTCTCTTGAGTGAAACTATTTGATGTTTTTGGATTAGTACTTGATTTTTCAATTTTTTAAGCTGGGCCTTCACTTCTAAGAATTCATCCTCGGAAATCAGACATTGACGTGAGTCTGAAAAAAGATAATTAATGTTAACAATGCTTCAATCTTTCATAAAGGTTACCACGAAACAAGAATTCGGTATAGATTACCAGATGTTTCTTGAAGAGATTGACCAGTTGAGATTTCAATTTCGGGCACATTTTCCGCACTACAAAGCAGCTCTTTTTTGTGACCTGCTTGGGAACTCGAACTGGCTGAAAGGTAAAATGATTTGTCAATATGTTAAACTCTATTCAATAATGGTTAATTAATGGATATAGTTCACTTTATTTACCAAGAATTTCTTCCAAAATGACTCGCTTTTCTCTTATTTTCATACGTGATTCCCTTGAAGAATTGACAACTTCCCCATGACTTCTAAGTACAAATACAGAAGGAACAGCTCCAACCTTCAATCGGCGTCGTGGGGGAAGTCCAAGAAGCTTGTGTTGGAGGTCACGTTCATAATCGTCCACAGTACCCGAGTTAAAAATTTGTATACAAATCCTTTCTAATTATGGACTTGTCTACTCAGTTGTTTCAAATTTGAAATGGGGTGAATAAAAGTTATTAAACTCAATCGCCTCTTAACAATCGATTAGAAAGAATGGGTGACTAGGCACAAAGTTTTAAAAATACTCTACAGATTTTCTTTCTAGTGAAGTAGAAACAAACAATTATATTAAAATAATCTACACAAAATTTTATTTGAAATTCATTTCACTCGAATTCTTCAGTGTTTAGTAGCTTAACTAAGTGAGAAGTATTCGAATTTTGTTTACAAACAATGAACTTTGAATTCAGATTGCATAATTTTAAAACAACAAATTCCTTTGAATTGCGAATAACCTTAAAGTAAAACTTGCTTAATCCGATATTCGAAATGTGTAATTTCAGTGCAAAACATACTGGAATGTTATATACTATAAATATTTTCATAATTTCAAAAAAATCACCATTCACCTCTACTAAGTTGTCACATCTCTAATTATTTCGTTGAGTTTGGGTAGTATAAAACGCAGAATTAGAAAAGCACCGCTTGAAGCATTTCACAGTTTGACAAAAGAAACCTTCTTGTTCCAAAATCTTTTGTTCTTTAGAGGATAAAAAATATATTTTTGGTTTTCCGAATAATACAACGTAATCTAATATTTTTACTTGATTATGGTGATGCTATAAATTTTGAATTAAAAATGAAACATATTTATTTGCAGAACTGGGATTAATTTTGTTAGAAAAGTTAGATAAATTGAAAAAATCATTAATGTTGTTCGAANATTTATTTGCAGAACTGGGATTAATTTTGTTAGAAAAGTTAGATAAATTGAAAAAATCATTAATGTTGTTCGAACTGTCTGTCGACAAAAATATTTCCTTTAAATTGATTTAATAAAATTCCTTTAAAATTTTCGAATTGAAAAGATGACTATTCAAACAAAATACCTCAATTTTGGACACAAGATGACGCATGTAACAGAGAATGATTATTATAAAGCCAAAATTCTTTACCGTACAAACTTTCAACATTATTTACAAAATCTAACAAGATTATTCGCAACAGTTATGTCTGTAAGTGAAATAGATTTGTTACAAAGAATCATGATTCCTATGACAAATTTAGAGAAATGGGATAAAAATGTGGAATTTAGATTTTCTTCCATAACAATAGGACAAATGAAGGTCCAAGTTCGCCACTGAAGCTTTCGAGAACTTTACTTCATGCAGAGTTCTAACTGAGCGAAGAAAAATAAAACTTTGTATGAAATTGTGTGGTGCCTTGACATTGGCATTGAGCTGAAGAATCAGTGGTACAAAGTGGAAAGAATATTTTACGCTGTGGTGACTTATTATTGGCGATCCAATTCAACATTTTATGACTACTTAACTCAGTACACATTTTCACAAACAAATAAAGGAATGCATCAAAATTTGGTTTACACTTACCAAACCAAAGGGCACCAATTATGGCGTCTCTNGAAGAAAAATAAAACTTTGTATGAAATTGTGTGGTGCCTTGACATTGGCATTGAGCTGAAGAATCAGTGGTACAAAGTGGAAAGAATATTTTACGCTGTGGTGACTTATTATTGGCGATCCAATTCAACATTTTATGACTACTTAACTCAGTACACATTTTCACAAACAAATAAAGGAATGCATCAAAATTTGGTTTACACTTACCAAACCAAAGGGCACCAATTATGGCGTCTCTGATTCGAGTTTTGTGCTTTAGCTCGTTTAAAGTCAATACGATTGGCAAAATTCAAAATTTTGACGAAACAGGAATGCCATCTGTATTAAAAGTACAACTTATATCAGTATCCATAAGCTCCAACTTATAGTACAAATTTCCTGTCATATAATTGTAGGATTCTGTAAAATTTCTGAAATTTCTTTTTTCCAATCTTGATTGAATTTGTGAGGCTAGAATTGGATTGTTGAGAAATGTTTCGATTTGCGATTTTAAATCAAATAATAGAAAATAATTTCCAGGGATAACTGTGTTATTTGGAAGGAAGAAGTTTATGACCTTCAAGTAGCTGTAGCTAATATAATTAGAATCTGTGTTTGAATACGTATCCAAGAATTAAAATTATTCGAAATAATAATTTTAATTAATAATAACATAAGTTATGACGGTGAGCTGTTCGATAAGGAACATTGAGATTTGGATTCCGAATATACTGACGTCGTTTTATTTTCATGTTATGTAAAACTAAAACCAAAAATTGTATTTAAATTGCGATAGCTAAAGTAGAATTTTTGTCTCTTTGTTTTGATGTAGCCACAAAATTATAATTCCATCGTTCTTTCTCAAAGTGGGGAAAATGACACTTGAATCAAGTGGGAATCTCTGCTTCTATATATTTATTAACATTTTTATTTATTTTAGTTTCATAATTTTACTAATTGAACAAATTTTTGTACAGTAAACAATTGAGAAGAGTTATTTTATAGTTAAGGATTTAAAGAAAAGTTTGGAATGTTTGATTTCTGAAATCACAAAAAATGCAAATACTGCGGCTGATCAAGTCTCATCATTTAATGACGAAAATTAATAAGTAAATGTAGTATTTAATATTGTTGGCCTTAATTTGAGTGTTTTCAATAAATGTTGACAACTGAGGTTTAGCTAACATAATACTATAGCTTGAATTTAAAAAAATGTAGAAACTTGATACTGGTTTTCAATAATTTCCTTCCAGTCTCAAGCAAGCCAGGATGGTCAAGTGGATAGCGCAATTGATATTAAATCTCAATTCTTCAGAAAGTCTTAAGTTCGAATACTGGGAGGGACAAAAAGTAAGAGTTCTTAGAGTGTGATTTTTTTTTATTCCACTTCTGCATTACAACGCATTATAAACAAAATTTCTAAACAAGCCTTTCTTCCTAACACTTTAGAAAGGAGGACTGTTATTGTCACAACATTTCTTTCGCGATTGCGCCTTTCTAGTGTGTTAGAAACAATATTCTGCTATAATTGTAAAAAGACGATTGTAAAAAACGTTGAATTCAATCCATATCTAATTTTTTTAAGTCGGGTAAAATGATTGGAGCAAATTTTTGCAGTTCTCACATTAACAAAGTTACGCTTACATTTGGTGACCCATAACTTGCATAATGCCTGATTCTTCGTCGGTAATGAATGCAAAACTGTACCTTCCATTTTAGTCCTTCCTCCATTATTACATTCAGCAACAGCACAGACTTTAGGGGCCATTCTCAGATGATTAATTAATTTTTTGAAAAAGATTGATCAACTGATAACTTTTTTTAAACTTATGGGTTCTAACATGGTTGATAATTGTAAGAAAAATATTTGTCTCCCGAGTGACGTCACATATTCTTAGTTCCACCCCACTTCTCTTATTCCTCAGAGACATAGGGGAATAGCGGCCCTTGGAATTATCTGTAGGACGGGATGTCTTATCAGTGGGATGCGTCTTATGATGCAAATAAATTTTAGCGGAAAAAATCGCGTCTTATGAACGAGGGCGTCATATCCATGAGGGCGTCTTATCCACGCGACTTTAGGGTGAATAAGTAAAAAAAATTATATTTTTCAATCTATCAATTTCAATGAATGAAAACTGGCCCGTATTACAATTGTCAAAATTAGGTTCATTAGGATAGCACTAGTCAAGGCCATAATATCAGACCCGGTCAGTGTGCCTTTTTAGTCACCCCAATTCTACCCCTCTACTTTTTCGTCACACAAGTTTGTTATGTGGCCAAATGTTAGGACTAGGTTTTACTTCTCTAATGTTAGAACAGCAGCTAACCACTGTGGGAAGGAAAGTGCCCATGTCTAAGGGGCATGGAGAGGAGTGCGCCATGCGGGAGGAGGGCGTATTCCTCATACTACTTTGGGATCTGAAGCTGGGCGGTCGCTCTCTCTCTCCTCATTTTCATCAAAATTTGTAATTTTATAATTTACTTATTTAATTGTTATTTTGTTTATTTTGGGGTGTATTCTCTCCTCTCTATTAGTAATTGGCTGTATGCCAATTACAATAATTAAAGTTACTCCCTTTGGAAGTGTTTGGGTTGTTTGTGTTCGTTCCAAGGAGGGACTGTATGGTCTTTGGGTTTGTTGTCCCTTGAAGGGATCAAGTGTTTAGTGTTGCCCCACCGGGCTATTTGGATCAATTGGAGGAACAGGTGCCACCATCACCCCAGCCAGCATCCACTCCATCACCACCCTACTTCAGGTACTTTATATATGTTTTCACTCAGCGGCACTTTTCGCTCAACATTAGCTGACGAGCAGATTTCGCTCGGAGGATTTTTTTTTGTATCATCTTTTGTGGATCCTCCTTTGGTGGCTGCAGGCGGCAGACCGCCACCTCTCATCAATCAAGCGAGTGACTTTTGTTGTATTTTTCATCAAATTTTCCGTGAGGGATCCGGAATTTGTAAGTTTTCAGTATTTTTTTTGCAAACTTTTTGCAACTTTCTTTTTCTTCTTCGTTATTTTTTTATACACCGTTATCCCCCGTTAATACTCACGGTTTTTACTGTATATTTTTTCCTTTTCTACAATTTCCATCAATTTATAATTTATTTTTCCGCCCACTTTGTTTTTTTTTTGTTGTTTTTGCAAATGTGAAAGTTAGTTCTGTNTACTGTATATTTTTTCCTTTTCTACAATTTCCATCAATTTATAATTTATTTTTCCGCCCACTTTGTTTTTTTTTGTTGTTTTTGCAAATGTGAAAGTTAGTTCTAACTTTCACCGTCAACATTTTTTTTTATTACCGATTGGCCGTTAATTTCTTTATCAAATCAATCATTTTTGACCAAGTTTTGAGGCATTAAGTGGTAGTTACCACTATTGTTAATTTTTTTTATAGAAGTTTTTTTTTTCATTTATTCACAAATTATTTTAATTTCTCTACAAATTTTGTTACAAATTCATATTTATACATCGAATTACCGTTCATTTCATCGAGTTTGGACGATTTTAGCATCAGTTTCGTGGGTTTTCCGTGCGGCTTATTGTTATTGGGTCTGCTCATTTCGCAGCCGGACAGGCTCACCATTCGACTCATTCGGCTCAGCTCAGCTCAGCATATTTTTTTTTATTATTTCTACACTTCTTTAGTTTGACCCCGGGAGAGGTCAAACTGTACTCATCGGCTCTTTCACTCCGCTCAGCTCAATTTTTTGGTGAATTTTTTTTTATCTTATTGGAAACTTTTTCGTTTCTAGATTTTGGCAATTTTTCCGTCCTTCCTTAGGATTGCCAGGTCTCATCAATTAATTTTTTTCGGAAATTTTTTCAAACATTCTGGAAATTTTTTTTTTCGGATTAATTTTTTTTCTCGTTAATTTTTTTTTACGTTAAATTTTTTTTGTTTTCGTTTCTCGCTGGTTTATTTTTGCACAACTGTTCACTATGTGGCCTTCTATGTTCTTTGGACAAAATCCGTCCTCTCAAACAACAGAGGATTTGGAGCAGGACACGGAAGAAGAAATAATTCTGGTTCCTTTCGTCCATACCGGTACGCAAACACGGTTTACGACATCAGTACGGGACCCTCAACCTCACCAGCCGCCGATTGTCCTTTCTGCTCCACCGACGGCTTTGTCCCGTCATCGTCAATTCACTGCGCCAGTTATTACGTCAACGGTTCCGTCCGTTGTACCGAACAGTACAGCAAGTACGTCAGCGGTTCCGTCCGCTCAACCGCTGCCTTCGACAAGGAGGTCGACCAGACAAACTACATCTACTGCTGTACCAACTGGACAGACGTCAGGCGCTCAGGGGAATGCATCGGCATCCAATTTCATTTCCCCAGGGGTTGGGTTTACGGTTCCACCGGTTCCAATCCATGATGCTATCCAATTTGTTAGAAGATTTGATGGTTCTTCCGATCCGTACGTATTTCTACGACGTTTAGAGAATGACTTCCGTCATTATGGTATAACTATCGACATGACTATCAACAATTTCGATCGCATTTTGGATGGTAATGCGCATACTTGGTATGATTCTATCTGGGATCGGGTTCAACGGGATATTGACGATCCTAGAAAGTCACGAGAGGAAATTTGGTTTTCAGTTTGTCAGGAACTCTGCGACTTTTTCAATCCAATATCTCGTCGTTCTGAGTATAGGAGGCAAAACCGGGAGTTGGTTTTCAAATTTGGCGATAATCCGGAGACGTTTGTAACGGAAAAATTAAAAGTAATTTGAAATTTAAAGCCTCACTGCTCAGAAGGAGAGAAAGTACAACGTTTGGTCGATGCCTCTCCTCCAGAGTTTCAAAAAGTTTGCTTGACGACTGAATTGGATTCTCCGGTCGATTTAAACCAAGAAAATGCCGCGATGCGTCTCCAAGTCCGATCTCTCATGGCTGCAAATAAAGCCAAAGCATCTGCTTTTTCTCCACCTGCTGTCATGTCACTTCAGCCTCAGCACATTCGCCCGGCTACTAATCCTCAGAATCGTTTTCCGACGTTCCGTCATCCAGGAACTGCACCGTATTCTCGTCTAAGAACAGGCGAGCCTGTTTGTAACTACTGTCACGAGGCTGGACATGTAGTTAAATACTGTCCTCAGCGGCCGCAAAATTCAAACAGGGGATTTCGAGGGGCAAATACCGGGAACAACGCTCGAGGTTCAAAGAATGATTGGAATTCTGCACCAACACCGAGATTCCAAGCACCACAGCAGTCGACTTTCGTTCAGGCTCCAACACCACAGGGTGCAGGATATTTTCCGCAATATCCACAGCCACAATTCCAGCAGATGCCTGTGTCTACGGCTCAGAATTTCGTTCCAACGTTGCCGCAGCAATATTTTCCACAGCCGTATCCTTACGTTTCACCGTATTTTCCGTATCCATCGATGGCATTTCAATATCCTGGGTCAAATGGACAATTTTCTTCACAATTCTTTCCACAATTTGTTCCACAACTGGGTCTACAAGGTTTCGTTCCAGCAGGACACGCTCCCGTTCTCCCGAGTCAGCGTGCTTCCACTCCAGTTGCTAACCAGCCGTCGGAAAACTAGAAAGTCTGGTGTTGCAGGACCACCGGACCTATAGCTCTCCGACTGTACATAGTTGTATTATAGATATAAGTTGTAAAAATCTCGAATCTGCCGAATCTTCGTCTAGTTGTAAGTTATGTTTACATTTAATTTCGTTAATTCGTAGTTTATGTAAGAGTACTCTTCCTGACGCCACAGTTCAGGTTTCCCCTGACTGTGTTTCTGCCGATTTGCCGAATTTAGTTAGTAGTTTTTCTCAAACTTTGGGCGATGATTTTCCGCCTTCTGCCGAAATTAGTTTAAGTGATAGTATAGATTTAGTAGTCCCCGAAACCCTTGTAAATAGTCCCCAAACTTCAACGATTACCGATTTTCACGATATGGGTACTTTGTTCAGCAATTCTGAAGGTGAAGACGTGAGTGTTTCGACTACTCTTTTCCGACATTTGGTTTAGTTCGATTCTGTTCAGCGTAACAGCCTTATTGATACCGGCGCTTCACTTTCAGCTATAAACCCATCGTTAATTCCGTTTATTTTTCCAAATATTGTCAGCGAGAAATCTGTTTCACCATTTCTTATCCGCCTTTCCATTGGTCAATCAACGGCTCAGTCCATCAATACGTTAATTCGACTTCGTTTTACCGTTAATTCTGTCGAATTGGAATGGGATTTTTTCGTTATACCGGGATTGAGTAACGAAGTGGTTATTGGAATGGATTTTCTTCGTAAATATCACGCAATTCTTCATTGTGATTCTCTTTCGCTTGGGATTCAAGCCGACGTTTCTACGATTGAGACACAGGATACTCCAGTTGTTGAGGATATATGCAGCGCCGAATTAGCTAGCATTTTGCCCTGCAGTTCTTCAGATCCTTCAACTTTACACGATTTACCGAAGGATTACCGAGTTTTCTTGTCGTCAAGTTTGGTTATACCGGCTCATTATAGTCACAAAGTTGAATTTCATGTCGATCCATCAGTTTCAGGTCTTATTCATGTTAGTCCATTCTTTGCACTGCAGAACTCAAGATACTTGGCAGTTGGAAATTTCGTTACAACGGTCCAGGATGGAATTGGCTACACTTGGATTACAAATCTTAGCAGAAATTCCGCTAAGTTGCGACAACATGAAATCCTGGGTACTTTTGAGGTTTCAGATGAATCGATGATTCACTGTTCATTAGAGGAGTTCCAGTCTCCTAAAACTACGAAGCCTGTGGCTTCCTTAAATTCTCTGTCTGCGAGTCTTTCCGAGTTCGTACTTCCAGATTTTCTTTCCAGCGTCCACATCGGTACTGGGTTAAATGACACCCAGAAGTCTCAACTTTATTCCACTCTTCTTCAATTTCAAGATGTTTTTACATCAGACAGTACGAAGTTGGGACGTACCGACTTGGCTCAGCATAAAATCGATACGGGAACCGCTCTGCCCATCAAACAACGTCCATACCGGGTTTCTTTCGCAGAGCGTCAGGAGATTGGTAAATCGGTAGATCGTATGTTAACATTGGGAATTGTTTCACACACAAATTCTCCTTGGTCATCTCCCGTTGTTCTCGTTTCGAAGCCAGATGGATCGTGGAGATTCTGTGTTGATTACAGGAAAGTCAATCGGTTGACTCGTCGGGACAGTTACCCGTTACCACGGATGGATGACGCTTTGGATCGCCTTCGCGATGCCAAAATTTTTTCTACTATGGACTGCGACCAAGCTTACTATCAGGTCGAAATGGATCCGCAGGATGCTCCGAAGACCGCTTTTGTGACACAGGATGGTCTCTTCGAATTTAACGTTATGCCGTTTGGATTGTGCAATGCACCTGCGACTTTCCAGCGTTTCATAGATTCAGCTTTGGGTTCATTGAAATGGTCCGTTTGTTTGGTATATTTAGACGATATTATCGTATTTGGTAAAACTTTTGAGTTGCATTTGGAACGACTTCGTTTGGTTCTTCAAGCCCAGTGATTGGCAACGATTAAGATGAAACCAGCTAAATGTGCGTTTGGGGACTCCGAATTAAAATTCTTGGAACATATCGTTTCCGCGGACGGTATTTCTCCAAATCCAGCGAAAATCCGTGCTGTTAGAGAGTTTCCAACTCCACAGAATATTACCGATGTTCGTTCTTTTGTCGCTCTTTGTTCGTATTACCGTCGATTTATACCGAATTTCTCGAAAATTGCAGATCCTTTGCATCAGCTTGATAGGAAAGGGATTCAGTTCAGCTGGACGCCCGATACGGAAAAGGCTTTTCAGCTACTGAAGGAGAAATTGTGTACTGCTCCTGTTTTGGCGTATCCGGACGAACACGCCCCAACTTTTCTGCATACTGATGCTTGTGGGTATGGAATTGGCGCGACACTTTGCCAGACTCAGGATGGCAAAGAAAGAGTGATAGCATACGCCTCTCGTAGTCTTTCCACTACAGAGCGTAACTATGCGACTCCACAGAAGGAATGTTTGGCGATTGTTTGGGCAGTAGGTCTTTTCCGACCGTATCTTTACGGCCGCCATTTTGACGTTATTACCGATCATCATTCCTTGTGTCATTTGATCAACTTAAAAGATCCTAATGCTCAACTTGCTCGATGGGCTTTACGTTTACAACCATACGACTTTACCGTTACCCACCGTTCTGGGAAAAAACATACCGATGCTGATGTTCTTTCAAGATTTCCTGTCGATCCAGCTGACAGCTTTATTGATCTCAGCTTCGAAGATTCGTTGTATGGTCTAGATGTTCCTAGGGTTGAGTATTTACAGTCGATTGAAGATGTAAATATTGCTGTTCTTCAATATGCCGAAACGCGTTTCCGTAAAATCATCGATTTTCTGAAATCGACCGATGTTTCTACCGCTATTCCGTTAAAGAAACCTTGGAAAATTGAAGAGTATAGGCTTCAAGGAGGTATTCTATATCGCAGTAATCCTAACGAATACGGTCGACTATGGCGTTTAGTTATTCCGGCTAAACTACGGAAACAAATAATTACCGAAATTCACGTTACTTCTTGTGGCCACTTGGGTTTTTTCAAAACGTGGCATTCAATAAAATCTCGATATTACTGGCCAAGTATGTACAAGCATGTACTTCGTTTTCTCCGCACCTGCACTACTTGTCAACTGCACAACTTCGCTCCAGTAAAGGCTCAGAGTTCGCCGATGGAACCACCAAAATTTCCATTTGAGGTAGTAGGAATTGATTTCATTGGTCCATTACCAATTACGCAGCGACGGAGCCAATATGCTCTTACCGTTACTTGTCTTTTGACACGTTATATCGAGGTTTCACCTGTCAATTCTGCCGATTCTGAAAGTGCTATTCGAGTTCTCGAACGTGATTTGATCAATCGTCACGGGTGTCCAATTAAAATTCTCACCGATCAGGGGACACATTTTACTTCCATGGAATTTTCTCATTTTGCTGAGACTCGAGGAATCAAATTAATCCGCACAGCTCCATATCATCCTCAGGCTAATGGAGTTGACGAACGCGCAAATGGGACAGTAAAACGCATTCTCGCTAAATTTGTGCAAGCCAATCAAAAAGATTGGTATCAGCACCTTCCACGGGCTGCTTTCGCGATGAATTCTACAGTTCATAGAATTACGGGTCATTCTCCGTATTTTTTGGTGTATGGCCGGGAGCCAAATTTACCGTGTGACAATTTTTTACCGACTTTACGTCAATGGCTTGAAGACGAGGAACAGAGTGTTTCTATACCTCGTGTTCAGGAAGCCATAGCTGAGGCCAGAAGAAATACCATCGTGGCTCAGCAAAATTCTCAACAATCGTTCAATTCCGCACATCTGCCAATCACTTATGAGAAAGATCAGCTTGTAGCAATTCGAAAATTTACGTGTAAACCGGGTCTTTCTACTAAGTTGACTGAGAAATGGAAGGGGCCATTTCGTGTTATCAAACATACAAGTCCAACAAACATCCTTGTTGAGACGTTGCCAGATGCTGCGAGGCAAAAATCGAAAATTGTATCGCTACAAAGCGTTAAATTATACCATACGGCCGAAATAACCGATGGTATTTCTGAATTAGAGGTTGATAGGTTTTCACATTTGGAGCTAGATTCCGATTTACCGAAACTTTCGTCTCCACCGCCGATTCAATCTTCTACTGACAACATGCCAGACTTGTCAGGGGGAAATTCCGTTCATTCTGATTTTCCTTCTGTCGTCCCCACTGACAGTCGAAACATCGATTCGAATAGGGCAGTAAACCTGCAGACTGTTCCTGCTCGAGTAGGCTTTTCGACGAATAAGTCTGATTTTACACCAAATAAATGGGCAAATCGCTTAAGACCAAGAACGACTTATCGACAATTACGACCTCGCTATAGCGAGTCAGAGTCTGATTCTTAAAGATTTACCGTTTAATTACCGTTTTTTCGTATTTTGGACCTCAAAAAATTTGGATTTTTTCTGTTCTTGTTTACCGATTTTTTTTTCTTACCGTTTATTCACCATTAATTTTCACTAAATTTTTCCACGGATAAAAAAATTCTTAAAACAAACTCTTGCTTCTTTTCCAGTATTATGGACTCAGACATGGAAATCGACCTAATCGACCTACATTCCATCAAGGTCGAAAATTTTCTAGAAGACGAGGTCGTCCTGTCCCCGGAGAAGCCGGGAGAAGTTGAGGTTTTGGGTGAGCTTCTGGGTCCAGCGGGAGAGTTGGAGTGGCTACTCCGAGAACCGACACCACCGCCTCGCCCCCAACTGGCGTCGGAGGTGGGGGTGGTAGAGCCGTCTTGCTCTCATCCACAGCGCTCCCGTTCTCCTCGCTCCCGATCACCTCGCCGGCGGGAAAATGCACATCGTCGCAGGTCACCATCACCTTGTCGAATTCGGCCACCAAAGCGATTCCGTCGTTTGACTCCTGTCAGAGATCGTTTGGGAGAAGTTGAGCCGCAATTACCACCGCGGCGGCGACGATTGAGTCCGATGTGGTCCCGTCTTGGACTAGGGCAGGCGACACAAGTTTGGGACGTTCCACCACCGGGTTTGGCCGCCTGCACGGCCAGGATTTCCACTTCGGCTCCAGAGGTTTCGACCCTCTCCGAGTTATCGGAAAACTCGGTCAGATATCCTCGCTCAGTATTTTGTCAACTTTTTAGTCAGGGCCCTCAAAATCGGCCTCTTCGCTTGTACCATGTACAGAGTGAACCAACTTAATCCGGGCCGTAGAAAGTCACTTTCACCAAAAAAAATTTAAGACAGCAAATAAAGAGCGCGAAATACAAAAGTTGTAAGGAATGAAGCTAGCGTGTGTTTGAGAAAACATTCCTCTGCAAAAATTAATTAATTAAAATGAAGGCGATTCTGTAATGCTGAAAGATGGGTAGTTGAGAGAATGAGCAACTAGAGGAATGGGGTACGATCCGTTGGCATCTATTCCACCTGACTCAACAGAGAACCTGCCGACCCCTCCTCTCTCTGTCTCTCTGCTTTGCTCCATTGCTTTGCATCAGAACAGATATTTTGTAGTGATTACAATAAAATTAACTTCACTTCCATCATTTACTATTGTCTATCGCCTGCCCCAAGCCGTTTTTGGTGAAAGGCGAAGAAAGGAGGCCCGGATTAAGTTGGTTCACCCTGTACTATAACGAATAGTGTTGAATACGCTCATTCCTTTCTTTGTTGCGATAACTTTCTACTTTTTTTACTACAGTGGACCTCGCCTATAATGAATTTTAGGGATCAGGAAATTCGGTTCATAACACCCGATGTCTATTATAGCCGAATATTGAATAAATATAAAATTTAAAGTTATGTTCAGGACATCCGATGTTTTGACTTTTCTTAGTTCAATTTTTTTTTCTAGATACTGCAGCCTCACAATCCAAATAAACCAAGAACTTACTTGAACAGAAAAAAAATGTAGATAAAACTGTGTGGAATATCTTCAGAATTCTGCAATGATTTGCTCACAACAGTGGATAAAGAATATTAGATAACTAAAATTTGACGAGTATTATTTTGTCCACTGCGCCACGGAATAATAGGAAAAACGTTGGTGCAGTGATTCNATCTTCAGAATTCTGCAATGATTTGCTCACAACAGTGGATAAAGAATATTAGATAACTAAAATTTGACGAGTATATTTTGTCCACTGCGCCACGGAATAATAGGAAAAACGTTGGTGCAGTGATGCAAACTTCAATTCTTCATTCATTCACAACGCATTTTATTAAATTGGCATAACTTTTTCAACATAATAGAGTCTGGTTCATCTCTCACGATGGTGAAATGAAGGGCTAGCCCGCAAGATATGGTTCATTACACCCGAGTGTTCATTTTAACCGAGTTCATTATGACCGAGGTTTTGAACATTAATTTGGCTATCTCTAGGCAGGGACAGGCGGTTCATGTTCATAATAACCGTGGTCACATTACATCCGGGGTCATAATAGGCGAGGTCCACTGTACTTTGCTTCGATAACTGCGAAGTGCTTGCTGTGCATCACATTGATCCGGTAGATCTGCCAGCTGATGTAATCGCAGTTGCAATTCCTAAAGGTGTCATTCCAGATGCAGAGATTGAGGAGGAAATTAATTATTAATAAACCTGTGTTCAGTGTGCGTTGCCAACGAAACAATACCTAGTGAAATTTATTTATTCTTTTATAAATATTATTTATGCAATTCATAAGCGCCCATTTTCCTTTAAATTAAATCAGTGTTCAATTAGAATTCAAGGAGGAAGGTCGCTCAATTTTTCGCTCTCTTATTTTCTAATTACGCTCATTACTAATTTAATAGTAATTATTTTTATTAACAGTTTTAATTGTGTTTTTTAAGTTTATTATCACTTTAGTGCATCTAGTGACTGGATAATACTTGAACCAATTGCTGTTAACTCTTGTTCCTGTGAATCTTGTTCCTGACTTGTTCCTGTTCCTGATCTGTTCCTGGTCTATTCGTATCATCATTATTAAGCACTGTTCCTGATCTGTTCCTGTTCCTGACCTGTTTCTATCATCCTACTAAGCACTGTTCCTGATTTAGTCCTGTTCCTGACCTGTTCCTGACCTGAATCCTTTCCTAGTAAGAAAATTGTTCCTGTGGTATCCGTTACTGAATCAACCTCAAATCTTATTCTGTTCCTGTGTATAAATAACATCACTATACAAGTTACTTTGTGTTCACTTTGGATACGAGCAAAACACTATGCCTTTTGCGCTGGTCCCTTCCGCCGACATTCCTCCAGCTCACATCTTTTCTACTCACATCCCAAATTTTCGTATTCAGTAGAAAATAACCTTACAGGAATGAAACCGGAAAGCCCTTTTGTTTGTGGACAGTTGTGATCCACCATTTCCAATTCAACACATTAGTCACCTCTTCCTACCTACCAACACAACTAGTCTATGGACCCTGGGAAACAAGCTTCAAAGCCAAGAACTAGTTCAATTGGAGGGACCAAATTACTTTACCAAAATCAGTCAAAATTTTTCCCAAATTAGTCTGCGGGAGATTAGGAGAAAATGATTTTAAGCGTCGACTCTACTTGAAATGGAAATTTATCATTAGAACATAACCGTATTCATTCTTAAGCAAATTTTCATCACCCAGTATTTCTCTACATCGACGTAGCTGAATTTATAGTAAAATATTTGGATATAATCAGGGTATTAGAACAACTACGGGTAGGGGCATTCAAAGGAAAAAATATTTTTTAAGAGAATTTAAATTGGTCGGAGGAAAATGACTTCATTTGGTTTAGACGCCTTTGAAACTCCTTAACTTCATAAAAGATTTCTAATGCTGATATACAGGGCTACGAAGTTAAAAACTTTTTATCAGTTGTTTTTTTTTACAAACTGCTAAATTTTATTCAAAATTTTATGATTTGGCAAATTGTTTCGCTTTATTAAAGTTTCTCCTGTTAGCTTTGTTTGTTTGTTTGCTTCATTTCTCCTGTTATAATTTAGAAACTTTACTCGAATTTTTAGCCGAATATTAACAAAGTGCTTTACCACAGATTTGGTAAGTGAAGGATAAGCGGCTAAAATTGTGTTACAAACTATTTTTGATATTTCTGGCTTCTCAAATAATTCCGTTTCTGTAAATTTATGAAAAAACTCTTTCTCGCAAAGGATAACTTCTTTAGTTAATTCCTCACTTGGCCAAATTAATCCTCCACGTGACAGTGTGTGGATCCATAAATCAATTATTGTTACTCGACTGTTATGAGTTTCGGTAAGAATGGAGTAAATCGTGTAATAGATCCAAGGCTGTCTCCAGTATTTTTGCGCATTAAAAACGCAACATACCCAGCGAGATACTTCAGAGCCGCTTGAGAGCAAAAATCACTGGAAGTTGGACTCATGTCATCTGAAATATTCTCGTCACTCTCCAAAATGTCAACATTCATGTCCTCATAATTTAATTCAGTTGAAGGTTCGATGAAAATGTTTCCATTTACTGCCTTATCTAAGAGTTTACGACTCATGTAATTGAGGTCTACCTTTTTCACGTCGATATTCGCCCAGATAGCAGGTCGACATTTTGTTCCTTTGGCAAGAAATTCATCCTTTAACTTAAATAAATTATCAAATAACGTAGTTTTACCTAACAGCAAAAGCTTCTCACGATTTCTGAAGGCTACTTGAGTAGGTGAATCATCGGTTTTTCCTAATGCTCTTATTTCTAAAAAGTGACTTTCCAAGGCATCCTGGTTTATTCTGCGAGTAATTATGTAAGACACTTTATAAGTTTTTGATATATCGTTGTAGAGTCCCTTCAGTGTATTAATTGAGATAAGAATCCTAGATTAATACGGGATCAGGGTTTTCTTTCAAAAGAAATTTGCCTTCTTTTTTTGAATACATTCGACATCTCATGGTAAAAATTAGTTCCGCAGTCTTTTAGCTTTTCCTTTTGTTTGATTAATTCTGAGCGATATGCACTTTTTATATGCTTATCTTTGTCGTTTTGGAAATTACTGTTGAAAATATCCAACCAATCATCAATAGCTTGAAAAAATTAGGAGATTGGAGGACACTCTTGAAAAACGAATTTGGAAATGGTAGCAGTATGCGTCGATAAACCTTTAGCAGCTAGACCAACTCTCATTCTTTCGGCTCCTTTCACGCCTCGAAGTTTTTGACTGAGTTTTGGACAAAGTTTTAACTCATTGTTGTCGAATTTTATAATTTTGTTGAGAATTTCTATATCGATCACTGTTCCATCTGTTAATACAAATGCTTGGTCTAAAATGTCATTTCTGACTAATTTTAGCATGTGGGGAGCATCGGCGAAAGTCCACACCTTCCTACCAAGGGCTGATTGATTTTTGAAGTACGGTTTTTCAATTGTTACACCAAGGGATTTCCAAAGTACTTGATTAGAAGTATCAAAGTCACTGACTAAAGAGGTGACTTGATACCCTGACTTTTCAACTTCTTGAATAATTGAAAATAAAATTTCCACAGTCATTTTTGTGTCGAAGTCGTAGAATACTGGCTGGTTCAATTTTGAACATAAACCAGAACACATAACCACTTGAGCCTTAGAATAAGGTTTAAGAATAGTCATGATTTGTTTCATGAGACTGATTCCGTGAGGCTCAACTCTTCGAACTTCAAAACAGAGTTTCGGAAACTCGTCTAAATTCATTGCTTCGGCTTCCATTATGGTCAATACTTCCTTAAGAAGTCCACGTTCACATCTGAAGTTGCTCTCCCACCTTCACAATGTCCGTGGATTTGGCAGTGGAATTTTCCAAACTTTAAGGATCGTTTAGTAAGCTTTTTTTGACTAAACTGCAAGACCCAAAGCCTTTGAAATGTCAGATGGTGTCCACTTGACCTTCTTTCCTTTTAGTGATGATTTTTGAGCATTAGAAAATATATCTGCACAATTTAAAAAAATTAGTAATCCGAAATTACTTAGTTATGTTCTATGTGTTCGGAACTCAAGGATTTTTCCTTAGTTTAAGGAGGGAATAGGGTATTATGAAGTGCAAATACAGAAGAGGAGAGTATGAGTTGGCATTTTTGGTTAGGCAGAATAGTAGGGGTCTACCTTTTTAGTTTCACACTTTCACAGATGANCTACCTTTTTAGTTTCACACTTTCACAGATGACTTTATTGCACACTTTTATGTTGAAGCGCGCATGAGTGTGAAGCCACAGCGGGAAAGACCTTATACCCTTCACACTTGAAAATATTTCAACTCTTTCTGTACTAAGTGTGCAAAAGTGTGAAGAGGAATCGGGTGAGCCCTAGGTTTGAAGTAGTAATTAAATAATCCAAATGGGAAAACAATCAAATAAGGCTAAATTTTCAAAATTTCAGTAATTTATTTAGGGTTATTTAATTGAGTGCAGGCAATACATAAACGCTATCAATGCGTTATTAATGTCATAAATAAACGCTAATAAATAATAAATGCTATCAAAAATTATCAATGTCGTTGATCAAAATCTTGAAAACAATTTAAAATCGAAAATCTGAAGTTTTTAATTGACGGAGAAATAGAAGTTGTAAGCAAGTGTGAAAAAAATTATCTGATCACTTTCACACTTTCACACTTTGTCCCGCTGTGGAGTCTCATTGGCAAATTTTGAATTTGGGGCGTGTTTTCACACTTTTGTAAAGACTTCTGTGAAAGTGTGAAAGTGCTCAAGTATGAAATTTTTTCGGGTGAGACCTGTTTTTCTGCGCTTCTGTAATTGGTTCTTTACACTTTCTGGGGAGGAGTTTCGCACTTCTCCTTCACACTTCTGTGAGAGTGTGAAAGTGTGAAAGTGTGCAATATGAAAAGGTAGACCCCTAGTTTGTTTTTTGTAGTTTTTAATTTCTTTAATACAGAAAAATAAATACACAGAATGGAATAAGCAACAATTGACACTGACTGTGTTTGAGTTTAGGAATTCAGAAGCTTTTCTTCATACTACTTTTTATAATTGAAATGGGGTGGCTGTACAAGTTTTTCAGTCACTAAAGAAACAAACATTTTGGTGCCGAAAGCCGGGAGAGGCTAAAGGTCAAGTCTCTCTTCTTGAAGAACTACGCATCTAATTGTCTTTGGATTTTGCAGTTTATTCCTATCTGATTATTTTCTTTTCAGGCAATACGGGTTGAAAGATGTCTAAATCGGGAAAACTGGTGAAGGAGAGGCAATCGATCTCCTTTGTAATTGAGTCTTTATGGCGTGAAGTACAATTTTTAACTTCAGCAGTTACTAAAAACAAAGCTAGAATTGTGTCATAAACATCTAAATGATTTTACATTAAAATTTGAAGCAGTTCATCAAAAATTACTCACGGAGACTGAAGAAGATGAAGAAATTGTAGATCATTCTAATACGTATGTGACAATCATGGCTATATTAGACAAAATTTATGAGAAGCTAACCGATCTACAACGACAACCGTCTTCATACGAATCGACTTCTTCAACTATTGACTGTTTCAAATACTCGAAATTTGAATGTTCTAAGTTCGATGGCAAGTACAGTAATTGGCTCTCATTTAAGGACATCTTCACAGCAACATTCATCAATAAAATAGGTTTAGCTGATGCACAAAAGCTTCTATATCTTCAAAAGTGTTTAGGAGAAGCAGCCAATGTTGTGAAGCATTTTTGACCAACTGATGCCAATTTTCTACCAGCATGGAACATGGTCATGGAAAGATTCGACAACAAAAGGAAAACTTTCGAGTTTTCCATTCTAAGGAACTTACTTCATCAGCTAGTTGCAAAGGATCAATCCCTTCCAAATCTAAGAAAGCTCTTGGACACAGCTAATGAATGCATTCGATCTTTAGAGGCTCTTCAAATTGATATGAAAACTTGGGATCCAATCTTAGTTTTCATTTTGGTGGACAAATTGGACTTGTCAAAAAAATTAGGATGGAGGAAGTCGCTCAGAGGATCAGAAGTCCCGAAATATAATGAAGTAACCGACTTCTTAGAAAACTTAATCAGAAACTTAAGGCTCGTCATTTAAAAAGCAACAGTCATCATGGACATCGAAAAAATCTCATTTCTCATCTGCGACAGCATCAAAGGGATGTGTGGTCTGCAAGGGAGAACATGCTATTTGGAGTTGTGACAAATTCAAAAAATTGTCACCTGATAAGCGTGGTAAACTAGTGAAGTCTAACAAGTTAAGTATAGTACCCAGGTCATGGGAAATGAGTGCGGAATCGAAAGTGGAATGAGGGCGGAAATTTCGTCTGCATGAAATGACAGCGGAATGAAATCATCGGGGAAGATAAAATTCCGCTAGGATTTCCTCAGAGATTTCACCTAGCAGTACCCAGGTCGGTTTAGAAAAATGACATTTGTGCGTGGGAAATCTAAATTTTATGAAGTTGTTAGTTTAAATGTAAACAAACTATAACACTAGAAATTTGATAAATTTGATTAGTATTTTAGTAATCAAAAAATTAAATATAATGTTTTTGTGAGAATTTTTATAATTTGTGACTTGAAAAATAATAACAGAAAATATTTAGATTTTGAATTTAGTGCGTATTGTTTATGGTTTCACATTACTCCTGCAATTAAGAATTCCCCGATGATTTCATTCCGCGTCGGTGAAAAAAGGGGTCTCGATTCCGTGCATGAAATGTGCACGGAATGGCAAAGTGAAAAGATCAGGGAAATTCCGCACTCATTTCACTCCGACGTCAGTACTGAAAATGGAATGAACGTGAAATTCCCCGTTCTTTTCATTCCACCCTCATTTCGTCCACTTGGGTACTATGCTTTNAAATGGAATGAACGTGAAATTCCCCGTTCTTTTCATTCCACCCTCATTTCGTCCACTTGGGTACTATGCTTTATGTTTTAATTGTTTAGGTTTTAATCATGGCTCAAGAGAGTGTGAATCAAAGTATTCTTGCAAGGAGTGCAAGAAGCGGCATCACTCTTTACTTCATTTGGAAAGATAGAAGCTATCGGATGTTTCCACAGCAAAGGGTAGTGAATCATCCAAGTCTTCTACAGTACAACCTAACGTACCTTCTCATGAAACGAGAATTTCGTCTTTGGTTACACTTACATCAAAAGTACTTCTTTAAACGGCTCTTGCAAAGAAAAAATTCACAGGGAATAATGACTTCTGTAAGAGAATTTCTAGGTTCAGGTTCAGAATCAAGTTTTGTTACTGAAGCAAGTGCCAATAGTTTTAAACTCAAAGGCAAGGCATGTGGCGTATGTGTGTATGACATTTCTGGACAAATGTGTGGTAAAATCACAAAAAGCGTATCATTTTATTTACATTCCAACATTAATTCATTTTAAAAGTAAATGCCTTGATGCAAAATAGAATTACTTGATCTCTTCATTCATTTAAGCCACAGCTGAAAGTTTGGGAACACATAAAAGACTTAGAATTAGCTGTCCCATCCTACCTTAAACCTAGCAAAATTGACATACTACTAGGAGCAGATGTGTATGGACTATTGATGGTTGGAGAGACAATACATGGGCCGAGCTATACCCCAACGGCTACTCACACTCAATTTGGCTGGGTAATAAGCGGTCTAACTAGAGAAAAAAGCATGGCCAATTGTAATAGTGTCCTTGCCAACTATACATCTACTGAAGACAACATTATAAAGAAATTTTGGGAGCTGGAAGAAGTACCACATCGCCTTCTTATGACAAAAGAGGAGCAGCACTGTGAAGACTTCTTCGTGGCTCATCATCAACGACAAAAAGGTGGAAGATATATTGTTCCAGTACCTTACAATGATCATTTGACCTCACTTCGAGCTTTTTGTGACATAGCACTAAAAAAACTTGTTATCACTGAGAAGAAGCTTGCTAAAAAAAGTGAAGAAGACTTCAATACTGCAACTTCATGGAAGAGTGTTTTCTTCTTATCTTCTTCATGGAAGATGTACCACCATAAGAGTGTGGCGAAGTTGTTAGGAAGACAAATTAGATTCCTCATCATTTTATTCTAAAGGAAGAATCCACAACAACCAAATTAAGAGTAGTTTTTGATGGCTCTTCAAAAACAACAACCGGGATCTCACTTAACGATTGCTTAAGGATAGAAGTTAAATACCAAGATGATCTTTTCGCTCATCTCATCAGGCTCAGACTTCATTCAATAGCACTGAAGGCTGACATCGAGAAAATGTATAACAAAAAACTAAAAACTAAAACATGGAACAGCATCTGCATCACATAATGCAATACGATGTCTGCAACAATTAACTCTGTATGAAAGTCATAATTCACCAAAAGCAGCGAAAATTTTAAAGTAAAATTTTCAAGTCGATGATCTCATCACAGGTTGTAATTCCAAGGAAGAAGCCTTAAAAATATTCAACGAATTACAAAACCTATTAGGTAAAGGGTGTCTAAAATTAAGGAAGTGGAAAAGTAATTGTAAGTTATTTCTTTTATTACTTCCAAAAGAAGAAAGAGAAAGGAAGGAATTAATTTCTTTACATTTAAATAATACTTTAAAAGCTTTAAGGTATTTCATGGAATACTTGTACGGACTTACTTTAATTATATTTCCTATCTTTCAGTACCTAGGTGTGTTATTCCTGCTGGAGCACTTTGTGTGTCACTACATGGATTTTCAGATTCCTCAGAAACTGCCTATGCTGCAGTCGTATACCTCCTAGTAGAAACGGGTGAGGATATTGATTGTTTTCTACTTACAGCAAAATCAAAGGTTTCGCCATTGAAACAAGTATCACTACCACGGTTGGAGTTATGTGGCGCTCTTCTGCTCGTCAGACTCTTACAAAGTGTGCAAGAAGCAGCTAAATTCGACTTTGAAATAACTTGCTAGACTGACAGTGAATTGGTATTAAATTGGCTTTCCGATACATCAAGGAAGTTCAAAACTTTTGTGGCCAATTGTGTGGCTGAAATTCAAGAGTTCATGGGTAAAACGAAGTGGAATTTTGTACCAGGAGCTCTCAATCCCTCTGATGTATCAAGCAGAGGATGTAACGCTAAAAAGCTTCAATTAAATCAAGAATGGTGGCATGGACCGAGATGGCTGAAAGAAAGGATCATCCAGATTTTCTGCTTCTTCAAAAGACGTAAAAGAAGAACATTTGGAGATAAAAAGATTGTCTCATCAGGTCACTACTAATGAATCGTCAATATTAAGAAGATTTTCATCTCTTCAAAAGTTCAAAAGAGTATATGCTTACACTCTTCGATTTATATACCGTATTCACGAAAGCTTAAACTAGATGTATTTAACGGAGAGTTAAGTGTTTTGAAACTTAAAGAAGCGTTCACTCAATTGATAAAAATGGCTCAAAAGGAAAATTTTGATAATGAATCCAAACGCTTAATTGAAAGTTCTTATGTTTCTAGGAAAAGTAAGCTTCTAGGATTAAATCCATTCATAGATTCAGAAGCAATTTTGCGTGTTGGTGGACGTCTACAAAGGTTGGAGAACAAGGAAATCTCTAAACATCCTATTATACTGGACGGACACAATCCATTAACGCAACTTATTATTTAGGATTGTCATGAGCGTAATCTTCATAGTGGATTTTTAGTAACATTTTCCACATTATCTAGAGAATTTTGCATCATGAGAGGCAGAGATGTGGTAAGACATTTACTAAAAAAATGTGTCAATTGTAAAAAGTTGAAGGTGAAGGCTTCCTCACAATTAATGGGTTCTTTGCCAAAATAAACAATTAATTTGTTACGAGCATTTCAGAATGTGTGAGTGGACTATGCAGGACCATTCTCTATTTTACCATATAAGAGAAGAGGCGAACATTCAGTTAAGGCCTCTCTATGTCTGTTCATTTGCCTTACACCAAAGGCAATTCATCTGGAAATCGCATTGGAATTATCGACTAATTCATTCCTAGAAGCGTTTAAGAGGTTTGTTGGGCGAAGAGGTCGTCCATCAATTACATATTCTGATAATAGATCAAATTTTGTTGGAACTTCGAACGAAATCAAAGTATTTCTAAGGTCTAAATTGTTTACATCTACTCTTTCAAGTTTTTCAGGTGCTGAGCAAATTACCTGGAAATTTATTCCACCAGCAGCTCCTCATGTAAGGTTTGTGGGAAGCTGGAATAAAAAGCGCTAAAGGCTATTTAAGAACTATTAATTGGAATAATTATTTAGATTTATTTGACATGGCTTCCGCCCAATCAATGCGCGATGGATGTTTAAGTAGAGTAGAAAGAAAGTACATGCTTTGTGAATAGATAAAGTTTAGTTGCTATTTCAAAAGGGATAAAGGATTGAGCTATAGTTTTTGACACTTCGGTTGGGTTAAAGTGAGGTGTTCTCCAATGTTTGAGTCTGAGTTTATTTGTTCAATTGCACTCTGACCTGATGTGAGCGTATGACAGAGAGTCACCGCAGATTGAAGTATTGCAGTCACTAGGCGATGGTGCAGTTTATTATTTAGAAAGGATTCGGCTCCTTGTCTCAATTTTATTCCATGGTAGTGAGGGATTGTAGTAGAGTTTTTTGCATTTTTCATATCTTCCTTGTAAAAATGGATTTGGAGATGTTCCAGTATGGTTGACTTTTTATCTAAAATCTCACTCCAAACAGGGTTTGTGTATTAATAACGTATTAATTACAATAATACGTTCAGTCTAGAAGAGTTCTCAACAATTTTGTGTCAAATTGAAACTATCCTCAATTCTAGACCACTTTATGCCAGTGTGGCGAAGAAAAAAAACATTTGTTGAAAACAGTGTTTAAAACATGTTTAAAACAACTTGTTTTTTTTTTAAACAGTGTTTTAAACAAACTGAACCTTAGCTGCAACACACACGACAAATGAACGATAAAATCTCTATTTGCATTTTTTTTTATTAATATTGCACTACGCATTAATCGATATCCTGACGACTACCCGTCTAGCAGGTTCTTTTATCGCTGATGTTACAATTCAATTTTTTTTCTTGTAGAACACTTCCTTAACAATTAAATACCAATTTCAGTTGTTTCTTACGTTAATCTAGGTCGTGTGTGTTGTATTTAACTCTGAACTGGGATTTTCATGGTTAAAAACAAAGCTTAAAAAAAAAAAGGTTAAAAAACATAAAAAACATAAAAAAATAAAAAACAGTTTTAAACAATAAAAACGTTTTTTGTTTTTTAAATAAAAAACAAAAAAAAACAGCAACACTGTTTTATGCTCTATCTCCAGAGCCAGATGATGTCGCAGTCTTGACTCCAGAACATTTCCTATTTGGACAACCGTTGAGTACACTTCCAGAACCAGACCATAAGTCAACAATAATCGTCTAAACAGATTGGAGAACTCTCAACAAATGGTTCAAACATTTTGGCAAAAATTTTATGCTGAATATTGTCAACAGCTTCAACAACGTCTCAAATGGACAAGGAAAGAAGCCAATGTCGCTGAAGTAGATTTATTCATAATCAAAAAAGATAATTTACCTCCTCTTAAATGGAAAATGGGAAGAGTCACCAAAGTTATCAAGAAACCAGATCAAGTCATCAGAGTAGTAAAACTCCGCCTTTCAATTTTGGAAAAAAAAAGAAGTCAAGTTTGTCAAATTGGATCGTCCTATTGTTAAAATATGTCCGCTTCTTACATCACAAATGCAATGAGGAGTTCCTCAATATGTTATTATATTTAGGGAAATGTCTAATTTAATCCTGTTCAATAGGTTTAAAAAGGTACATTTATGTATATTTATTTAAGTTAAATATTATACTCAGAAAATTAACATCTATTTACTTGGGTTTACAGAAAAGATTAGTGTAAAGCGTCCAAATATGCCGAGTCAAAAAGCTTCACCATTCTTCATTGTTAAAACAATCAATCTAAGTTCTAGCCTCTATTACTTTCTCTAGAGCTGGATAATTAAGGTTTTGAAAAGACTTATACGTGTCATTCTCCGCACGTAAAGGAAGTGGTTCACCCTTTAGTCACCGAATTGGAAGGTTTTAGAGTTTCATTCACTCCTTACCTTTTTAACTTAGAGTGATTGAAATAATATTCGTTTTTCTTATTAGACATGAATGTCTAATGGTCCCCGATATGTTCGGAACGCTAGGATTTTTCCTTGGTTTAAGGAGGAAATAGGGTATTATGAAGTGCGAATACAGAAGAGGAGGGTATGATGAGTTGGCATTTTTAGTTAGTAGAAGTTTGTTTATTGTAGGTTTTAATTTCTTTAATACAGAAAAATAAATACACAGAATGGAATAAGCAACAATTGACACTGATTGTGTTTGAGTTTAGGAATTCAGAAGCTTTTCTTCATACTACTTTTTATGATTGAAATGGGGTGGCTGTACTAGTTCCTCAGTCACTAAAGAAACAAACACTATGTGCTCAATTTTCATAAAACTTGTGCCATTTGTACTTGGTTTAGTCTTTTGTCTTTGAAATCGCTTTTTCTGTAATTTTTATTTCGGCACTGTTGTCTAAGTAGACGAAGCTGCAGTGCTTTATAATGCGTTTGCATTCCATTAACTCCTTTTTGATAATTTCGATCTCCGGTTCTAATCAATGACTCATGGATAATTTGAATTAATTATTTTCTTATAAATTTTTACATTCAAGCAATCACCTGGTCTTATATCATTTATCTTGTCTAGGTTGGTAGGAAGCAATTCAGAAACCTCTGTTTGTGATGTGATTTCGCCTATCAACAGAGGTATTTTAATATTCTCGTGACATGTAGGTAACAAAAGTTTCTATACTTAATAATTCGAATTTCTGACGTTTACCGACTTTATTTTCCATTCGCTGCTCCCTTTTCAATGCGTTTACACTCAGTTTCGGAGTTGTTGGCAAATTAAGTGAAGGCACTGCAGTTTCTGTTAATCGTTTTCCATGTTCGAGTTTAAGCAGTTCTGATTTTAAGTCTCTACGTTAATCATCGGCTACAAAATGGGTGGAACAAACACGTGCACCTTTCAAGTTGACTTTATCTTCATGTCTACACTTTTTTAGACACTGTTTAACCAAAGATTCGTTCTTCGGAAATCGATGAAACATTACATCGGGATAGATTGACTTCTGACTAACTAATTTACAAGTAGCAACAGCACAAGATCCCATATTAGAGGAATTTAAATATTAGGTTTAGGTCTGGACCGACCTAATTTTTCTCGACTTTCACACTCTCGGTTTGAGTCTGAGTTTGTTGTAACTTAAGAGGCTAAAATATTAAGTCCAGACCAACATTTGGCTTGATTGGTTGGATGCTTAGATTAACCACCAGTAAAATTTAAGAAAACTAGTTACGATTTTAATACTTTAGATGACCACTGTTTCCTAAACTTCCGGTTTCATAAAAATGATATGCTAAAATTATGAGAATGTTTAAATGTAAATTAGCATCCACAGAAAATGGATTAACTGACTGTTCCTACCTAAACAGCCAGATCGTACTTTCGATTTTTTTCGAAATTCAACCTTTTTTAGACCCAATACTTAATTAATTATTAAAAACATTAGGTAATTTACAATTAAAACTAAAACAAATGAAACTAAAATTTAAATATTGCTTCTAAAGTGAAGAAAAACAAAAAAACAAAACTCTTGGTTTGGACTTAATCTCAGACCTAAAGTGAGAGGGAATTAGGTCTGGAATTAAGTTTTTGAAAGACGGACTAAGTCTTGAGGAAGGAGAAAGTCCTTCTACGTCACATATTTTTGGCGCGAATCTCATAATTGGGTCTGGTACAGACCTAAACTTAATATTTAAATTCCTCTATTGATTGATTTGAAGAATAATCTTATATTAATTAATCAAATGACATAAAAAGTATAGGACAGATAGGGAAATTCTCGGTTCGGAAGGATCAATTGTAGAATTCTATAAACCAGATGACGTCACACTTTTCCTCCCATCTCAAACTCTTCAAAGCCCACCCCCTGGATATAATGAACAATGATTGAAAAGTAGAGTCCGTTCACTATACGGATATAATGAACTCCGGCTATAATGAACCAATTCTGCCGGTCCCTACGGAGTCACTATAACAAAACTTTAGTGTAATAATTGTCCGTATTAGTGTAAAATTTATTTTTCAATAAAATATGTTTTTCATTACTAAGATGGTGTCAGGATTTTGTCGAACCAACATAAATTGATACAAAAACTTATTCCCTATTTAGGTGTGTGAATCTCCTGCCTGTGCACTTCCATCCCGTAGAAAAATAGAATTTTGAATTCAAAATGAAAAAATTCAATTTTTAAATAAAATTTATTTTTCATTACTAAAATGGCTTCAGAATCTCGTCGCCCAAACAGATATTGATGTACAAACTCATTTTCTATCTAGGAGTGTGAATCGCCTGCATGTGCACTACCATCCTGTAGAGGAATCAAATTTTGAATTTAAAATGAAAGTATTCAATTTTGCAATACTAATTTATTTTTCATTACTAAGATGGGTGCAGGATCACGTCGAGCCAACAGAAATTGATGCACAAGCTTATTCTCTATCTATGAGTGTGTGATGAATGTTGTATAAGCCACCTGAGATTCCCGTAATCTCACTTAGCCCCAAAAACATGTATGATGTTTGAAGTTTATCTCTGCTGCTTTTGTTACACATTGCCATAATGTGTACCATTGCTTCTGCTTCACTTATGTATTATCTGATACATGTGAGTATGGATTAAAATGTATCACATTGCTTGTGAAACTGAATCACATTATAATATAATGGTACAATTCAATTCAGTGGATGACATATACACATCTCACTCTTCCTCATTGTGCACATGGTTTCAAACTTGCGCAATCTCTAAATTGTAATTACTAGTTGGAATTTAGTTATATTTTTACTAACAGTGACAAAGCAAAAGTTTTTTTTTTCAGTGATAAAATTATAATTCTTAATTGATTCTTACTCAAAACAATAAATCTTATTTAAATCAGACCGGTAGATTCGGGCTTGGAAACTGATGCTAATTACATTTCACATGAAATTCTCAAACATTTGCAGCACTTTGTATCGTAGCAACATTTGAGGATTTTGTGTGAAATTTTAAGTATCAACACAATCAGTATAAGTTATCATCCGAATAAGGCAATTGGACTTTCAGACCCAAAAAATTGAAATTGTACCTACAAGAAGATACTCAATTTCTAAGCTTTACATTTGTAATCACACTACACAATTATGTGTTGTAATATATATAGATATATAAAATATAAACACATTAATTATATATAAAATATAATTTTGTAGTGCTACTTATACCTAGTGCTTACTTTTTACTGTGGTGCTTGCTAGTAAATATATTGTCATTTTAATTCGCCTAGCATACAATCAAATAATTATTTATAAATGTCTAACCTATACTTCATTCTACTTCCAGATTTATTGAGTTTGTATATTTTCCCTCCCATTTTTTTTTTCATAAAAATAAAAACAGAAAAAAATTCTGATATTGAATTTTTAGATTTAATTTGAAGTTCAGTCCCTTCGAGTGTATATGTATTGCAATATGTTAACTTCTAAATGCTTGTCTCCTTTTCCCGGGGGAAAAATCTAAAATCAAATTGGTCCTACTTTGTTATCATAATTCTTAAATGAATAATTCCTAAATTCCCAACAATAAGCAAATCAAAATCTTTTATTTTTTCAATACAAGATCCAAGTGTTTTGTTAGAT
Source organism: Holacanthella duospinosa (assembly GCA_002738285.1). Classification (NCBI taxonomy): domain Eukaryota; kingdom Metazoa; phylum Arthropoda; class Collembola; order Poduromorpha; family Neanuridae; genus Holacanthella; species Holacanthella duospinosa. The sequence goes on from NIPM01000107.1 coordinate 140,690, forward strand.
ATTCACATCGACGAACACTTGAGGTGCTGAGATATAGTCTTCATATGCTTTATGAATTACAATTTTGAAAATTGGCAAATGGTCGATTTGAAAATTGATCCCTCGTGTCCTGTTCGCTCTTCCGGTGTTCATATCAAAATGTCTGATGGCGATGTTGGAGTCTCCATAAGAAATTTGTTTGACGAACACACTCTTGCCGATATGGTATGACACGTTTAATTTTGCTATACCGTTTTGCCTCTTCAGAAGCCAAATCCTCAAAGCGACCCCGACTCTTTGGATAGAAATGATTTAAAACATGAGTCTCAAAATGGAGAAAATGATATCAGCTAAATATTTTATTTACCATTTCAGGTAACTGAACACTTCACACTCGTTTTCTCTGTGATCCAACTGACTCAGGTTCGGAGTCCTTAGTGTATCCACATACTCTGCGTTTGATTCCTCTGGATTTTCCAACTCCATAAGAAACTTACAGAAAATGATATGATTATAATTTTTATCTTAAATAAAATTTATATTTAGGATTTTACTTACTTTATTGGTTGTGGAACCTATTGGAGCAATCGAGGCGTTTACAGATTTCCCTGAAGCGGATCATTGCTGTCTTCTTCCTGATTTTCATTGTGGTTCTCATGTTTCTCAACCGCATCAGCTACTTCGTTTTCTCTCTCGATTTCATCCACATCATCTTCAAACTCATCTGCATTGTCATCACCTTCTTGTTGATCAGGATTGTAGTCGGGATCAGCATCCTGTACAATAGCAAATCATTAGTTATTACGTATTAATTTTTATATTGCAAATTACACATGCTTTGCTTACAGATTCCCCTCCTTTTGATTTCATGAGGGTCTTAACCTTCTGCTTGAACTGTTGACTTCTGGAAACCGGGTTTAAGCTAAGCTAGATGCGATTGGTTTTGTTATTTCCAGTTGCTCTAAGTCAATTTCCTGCTACCGCCATCTTCACTTACTGAGAAGAAAAACTATTAAACTTTATTTTGTATTTTATAATTGAAAAAATAATATTTCTACCATCTTCAATGGCTGCCTGCTTCTTTTGCTGAACCAGCTTCGAGGAGGAATAACCAATTTCCCCATCTGAGTGTGGAGTGATTTTTCGTTGTGTAGGGTCTTCAATTTCAAAGTCAATGAAGCTTCTTGATCTTAGAATTAAATTAATTTAAATTTAAATTAGATTGCCGATTCTTTGCTAGGAAAATTTTTTTTTTCAATTTTTCTAAAAAGCTGTAAAATAACTCTAGAAAAGCTTACCAAGGTAATTACAGAATATAAAAATATTTGTATTTACCTCGACTTCAATTGCTAGAGTTCTTCTTGATTCCTTAGTTGTCCAAAATACAGGCAGAAGAACAAAATCGTCACTGAATTTGATGCCTATTAAAAGGAAGTTAGAATGCAAATGAATAAAATTTCCTAGGTATGCAATATAATAATCTTTTTTTTTGTTCAGAAATAAAGAGTCACCTTTCAAAAGGACAAAAGGTCATGCGAACTGTCAATGCACTGGACAAAGCTGACACATCAAAACCGGAAATAAAATCTATCAAGATCCTTTGAAAAAATTGGAATAATTTTTGGTTGTTTACCCCAGAAAGTCCGTCCAACCTATAATTAAATTTAAACAAGTTCGTATCATCATTAGAGGAATTGAGCTCCATCATGATAAGAATACCCCTTACGCTAAATTCACACTTTGGAAAGGAGAGTGCATAACAGGTTAAATGATTCAACAATCGAGTAAGCCATTTTTGTAGCTTTGTCTCCTTATCTTGTTTAACTTTATTTCTTTTCTCTAGAACTGAACACTGACTTACTTCATTGCATTTTACCTATTGATAAGAAATTAATAATGGGCAGGATTGCTAATGTGAGTGTTATAAAAAAAAGCTTTCTTTAGCGAACAGCATACATCATACGTTTCGTTAGGTCTAACCATAAATTTCACTTGTGACCAATGTGGAAGGAATAAGAAGTCGAAGCTGGATTACTTGCAACACATGTCACTATGTCGTCGACGTGCTGCTCGAAGACATGTACCACATCGCACAGAAGAACACAAATGTGGCGACAGAAAAAAATTATTTCTCTCACCTATGAGATTGAAGGTTCATCTAGCTACTCAACACCCTCGTCTGCTACATCATCAAGTCTCTGCTCTTATTAGCTCTGAAGTAGCATCACGTCAAAACGGGGAAACACCTACCATCAAATTTATCAACTTCCGTCATCAACTGAAAGTTGGCTACGTGGTGTATGGCGATGTGGAGTGCCCTTTGAAGCCTATTCGTTCACCGTTTTTGGGATCAGTAGGAGGAAAGACTGAAAAGAAAAAGATGGCGATGTATCAGTTGAATTTTCTTATGCAGTTGTAAAGGATGATTCAAGGCTAATTGCTCATCGAGTTTATTGAGGCAGAGATGCGGTGGATATTTTTCTTCAAGATTTGTTACAAATTGCCAGCATTGTAGCAGATATTTACAAGTTAAACACCGCTTTGTATGACAGAGTCCAACGAGACCGAGTTTCTATCAGCTTCCTATTGTCATATTTGCAGTGGAAAATTTGATGACAGTCCGGACGACCCAAAATGTCGAAACCTTAATCACCTTACCAGTAAGTTGTATTATGGTTTAGAAGTTGTAGCTCAAAGCAAGTTTTTTCTTTATAGGGTTTTACAAAGAAGCGAGCCACCAGAGCTGTAACTTAAACTATACGCAGAAGGAAATTTTGCTTGTTTTTGTAAGTGAGAAGGTAATGTAAAACTGTGTGTGCAAAACTTGTAAATTAATAATGTATACACAGATGCATAATTTCCGAGGTTATGATTATCATTTAATGATACAAGGTTTTAACAGGATTTGAAAAAAAAATTATTGTCTTGCCTACAAATTCAGCAAAATATTTATCTGTCAGGGTAGACAATTTGAGGTTCATATACTTTTTACAGTTTATGAACTGCAATCTGTCGGATTTGGTCGCTAATTTGAAGCTCAAAGGCGGGAATGGGTTTGCCATATTAAAGTTTGTCTTCGGATCTAAGGCTTCTTTATTGACACGCGAAGGAGTTTACCCTTGCGACTACATCAATACATGGAAGAAATTTAAACATAATAAGCCTCCAAATCGGTAAACCATTTTCAACACCCTAGCAAAGGAACACTTATTAAGAGACTACTATTACGCCAAAAAAATCTTCATAAAGTTCAATTTTTTTTGGAAGTTTATTTGATTTATTGGCTTTCGCCCAATCAAGAGGGTAGGGACTTTATCTGGAAATCCCACAGACTTTCTTTTCGGTATTTCTGCTGCCTCAAACCAGCCTAGGGTGGCCCGAGGCAGCAGAATAACTTAAAGAATTTTGTAGTCAAACGGCATCAGCAATGGAAGGACCTTGATCCTTCCCAGCGAGCTGTATTCTCTCAGCATCTCATGGAGAAGGTACAAGCTGACCCGGATTTACTCCGCCGCAACATAATCAGCGATGAGGCTAACATGCTCGTTAAGAAGGGAAGATTACTGAAGTGGTCAAAAGAAAAACCCATCATTGTTGATCCATCCAAAACTACATCAAGGGAAAGGGTGAATATGTGGGCTGGCATATTTGCAAACGAAGTCTTTCTCTATTTTTTTTTCTTACAAAGTATCTATAACCGACGAAGTCTACCGTGAGATGCTTCGATAAGAATTTTTTCCCTGGCTATTAAGAAGTTGTCTGCTGCAAAATATTCCGTTGGAGGAAGTCTGGTTCCAGCAAGATGGCGCCTCCATCCATTATTCGAAATTTTCTCTATGAAATATTTCTGGAGAGGTGGATAGAGCGCGGAGGACCTGTAGCTTTGCCAGCTCAAAGTCCAGACCTTACTTCTTGTGATTTTTTTACTGGGGATACCTTAGAACGAACGTTTCTTCGCTTCGCCCAAGACCAGCTAACACCGTCGAGCTGGAACAAGCGCTTAGGAATGCCTCTGAAGCAATTTCTCCCGAAATCTTGCGAAGGGTTTGTCAGAACACGCTTAAGCGTCTGGAGATGTGTTGTTTGGTCGGCGGGGAGCACTTCGAACAACTAATGCGTCCGACAAAAAAAGCGGCACATCCTCCACCCGAAGCACCAATCGCAGATTCAGTGATTGATTTGGAGGTCCAGGAAGCGGTCTAGAAAATTGAGATTGCTTATGAAGAGAATATTTTGAATTGGTGAGTTGTTCAAAATACAAGATGCATTACTAATATTAAACCTACCTAGGGTGGCCCGACGACACATTTTCCTACTGTGTTGTTCGACCTAAGCAGTGTGCTATGGTTACCGGTGTTGCATCGGTGCATTCCTTGAGATAGACTAACAATCTAGCACTGGTACAAGAGCTGTTTCTATTTGTTTTTCAGTCCTTAAGCACTTTGACAAGGAGCCAGAATGCCTGTATCTTCGTGATTAGGAGCATGGAGCCATGGCATGATATTCGAAGATGCCGATAAAGTTTCCCAACAGAGTAAGACGAATGTCAATAGCTCACCCTCTTTCATGTAAACTGGNGAATGCCTGTATCTTCGTGATTAGGAGCATGGAGCCATGGCATGATATTCGAAGATGCCGATAAAGTTTCCCAATAGAGTAAGACGAATGTCAATAGCTCACCCTCTTTCATGTAAACTGGGTAAAGTATGCGTAGTAGTAGATCCACGCTACCAGACGCCTGAAAAGGTTGTGTACACGTGCACGTAAAAAGAGCGGGCCTGGTTCGAGGCAGCAGAAATGCCGAAAAACAAGTCTGCGGGATTTCCAGATAAAGTCTCTACTTTTTTGATTGGGCGAAAGCCAATAAGTCAAATAAACTTTCAAATAAAAGGTCAATATAGGATCCTTTGGGTCTTACCATGACGTGTATTTACTAACTGATTCACTCTTACTGGTTTGCGTTTTTGAACAATTCCAACGTATGGCTTGGGAAAATTTGAAGCTAGATCCAGCCAACTATGTCTCTGTGCCAAGAATGGCTTGAGATACTGGTCACAAAATGTCTGGTGTGAAGCTCCAACTTGTCACTGACATTGGCACTTCTTTGTTCGTTGAGTACGGTACCAGTGGTAAGAGTAGTAGGTAAGACCTGCTGCCCCCCCCCCCCCNTTCTGGATCAATAACAGGATGACCAACGTAAAGGACAGGTCTTGATAAGCTATTATTAACACATTTCTCAAATCCTGATGTTTGCATTGTTCCGCTGTACCCAAAACTTAATTCTTCCACTTCCTTTTTCTCATGAAATGTTTATTTACAAAAATGACACAATCATCTATGTAAAAATTGCAAAAGAGCTCCCTCTGTTCCGAACTTTTGAATCCATCACTACCTTCATTTTCAACTAAGAACACAAACGGAATAAAAGGATATCCTTCTGATGGTTTGAAGTTATACGAGTGTGATTTATTACTTTTCCCTTGTCATCATCACAGCATGGAATTCTGTCATCCTCTTTCATCTCTCTTTTTGACTGCTTCAGTTTCTTTGATTTCTTTGTTTTGCAACCATATTCCTCCACAACGTCCTCTTCCTTCATATTACTTAATAATTCTACAGCCAGATCTTTATTATCAATTACCCCATTTTTGCGCTTTACTAGTTCCAAAAGGCCAACCAAATCATCTTCCGTGAAAACTTCTTTTTCACGTTTTCTTTTGAAATTTTTTTTAACAGCAGTTGGGACTTGCATATCTTCAAACTTCTTTTTTGTTAACAAGTTTTGTGTTATTTTCTTCATACCATCCTCGTAGCGCTTTCTAGATTGTTGAATAAGTGTTGTAAAATCAGGAAGGAGGCTTCTATCGCCACCAGTGGACATGTAGAAGTTTATCAGTTTTCGCACAATTGTTGGTACTTCTTCTATTTCAAAGTCGACGGTAAAATTTTTACTTCCATGACTGCCAATTTAAAAGTGAATATGTTAAACAACTAACAAGAGCATTTATAAGAATGCAGGCGGGCGGGCGAGCGGGCTTTCCCAGGGTGGGCTCCCCTCATAGGCTATGACAGGTTTAAACATGTTTGGATAAGTTTGCATGATGTATCACCACTTAGATCGGTGGATAAACATAAGTTGATATGTCTGTGTAATTTAGCAACACCGCTGAGTTATGGTTGGTGGTCGTTGAGAAAACTTAGGTTCATAAATCAGTGAACTGTAGAAAATGAGAATACTTGTATTCATAGGCTATGACAAGTTTAAACATGCTTGGATAAGTTTGTGGAATGTGACAACACCGCATGTGAATTCTCAGGTTCATAGGTTTGTCAACTGTGGAGAATGTGACTTCTTAGGTTCATAGCCTATGACAAGTTTCAACATGTTTGGATAAGTTTCCGAGATGTGGCAACATCGCGGACTTAGGTCGCTGGCAAACTTAGGTTCACATCTCCGTGTAATGTAGCAACAATGTTGACTTAGGTCGGTGGTCGGCGGAAATACCTAGTGTAGTGTGAATTTAGCAACACTGCTGACTTAAGCTGAAACTAGAGTTGCCTTTCCCCCATCGTGCTTCGAGGAAAGTGCGGTGTGGTTAAAAACATTCAGTACCTATTTGAATTCAGTTGCCTTGGGAAAAACTGATTGTGTCATCGAAATTTTTAACCACACCGCACTTTCCTCGAAGCACGGTCGGGGAAAGGCAACTATTGATCCAGCTTTAGGACGATGATCGGTGAAAATACTTAGGGATGAGAATACTTGTGTTCATAGGTTATGACAGGTTTAAACATGTTTTGACAAGTTTGTGGGATATGGCAACGCCGCAGACGTAGGTCAATGGTTGGTGTGTTACTTAGGGTCTTAGGTCCGTTTACGGTGAAAATAATTAGGGTCCACGTATGCTACAAGAGTTTGGGTGTTTCATTGGTGAAAATAAATTTTGAGGTCTTGTAGTGGGGGATGTGTGACCGAGTTCAACTGTGTAGAATGAGAATAGTTAGGTTCCTGAGTTCATAGGAATGGTCGGTAAGTTACTTAGGTTCTTAGGTCCGTGGACGGTGGACCTTGCGACAGGTTTAAACATGTTGGAACATAATACTTAGGGTCTTCCTTCCCAACACTGATCCAAGAGTTAGGGTGTTTATCGGTAATAATAAATTTTGAGGTCTTTTAGGCTAGGGTGTGTGGCCGAGTTCTACTGTGACCTTACAAACACCTTTCACTTACAATCACCTTTCACTTAGGTCGGTGGACAGTGGAAATACCTAAGGTGGTGTGAATTTAGCAACACTGCAGACTTAGGTCGGTGGTCGGTGGAAATACTTAGGGCCGTGGGTAGGTCGGTGGCTTTAAGGGTCGGTGGGGGGAAGGGGAACAGCAGGTCTTACCTACTACTGTAAGCTTATGGTGAAATATTTTTACGGTACTTTTAAAGAAAGTACAATATGTAAAAATTGAAATAGTTGGCATTTCCAAAAAACCTCAGGCCAATAACAAGTAAATGAGAGACTATAAGGGGACTGGAGAAAAAATGGATCAGCAGTACATTGTATTCTGTTACATGGTAAAACTTTACGGCCAAGCGATGCAGGAATTCTTTCCAGTCAGTTATTTCATGTTCTTGGATCAGCAACTTGTGAAAGCTTTTGATATTTCCGCAGTTGCTGACGACAACGAGATAGGGTACATTCTGGAAGCCGACATTGATTATCCTACAAAATTACACTTGGAGTATCAAGATTATTCTTTAGCAGTGAAAATAACGTCGATTCCTTCCGAGAGCTTTAGTTTGTTTCAGCAGAAACTACTCTGCAAGCTTCCCACCAACTGCATGGAAAACCAAACTGAAAGGCAAAAAAACTGCCGACTGTAGAGTTCCAGAGCACTATTGGAAAGTTGGACACTGCAAGTGTTGGATTGATTGTAAATTTTTGAGCTTTTGTCAATCGATAGACTGAAAGTACTACATTGACTTTCCAATTATAAATTATTAATCAAGTTTTAAATTCATTACCACATAGAATCATCAAATGTGTGGCAATTGTGAAATTTTAAATCCCAATTAGGCATGAGCTGAACCACTTAAATATTATTATCAAAATTCTCAAGAGTTCAAGGAACGAAACGCATGGTAAGAGATAGGGTTCGAAAATATTTTAACCATTAACTTATAGAGCCTCTCATAAATAGCCAGAAAAGCGAATCTTGTTCTAATTTTCACTATCAACGTCTGTCTCATGTTTTCTATCACTTTATGAATATAGTGTAAGTTGGAATGACCGTAAATTAATTTTATGTAAGTTTTCACAATTACCACTCCTAGTTTTCACAATTAGCACACTTTTGTTGGTAATTGTCAAAAGTAGTTTCTGGAATGGAAATAAATCGCTCTAGGCGTTCGAACAGAGAAATTAACCATACAACAACATAGATTAGTATTTCGGAATAGTATTATGAAAGAATTTTTTAGGAAAACGTTTATTCCCATATATTTTTTGAGTCAAACTCGGAAAAGTGAAAAAAATTTTCACAATTTCATACATTACATACATGTCTCTACATACTTTTTACATGCGATGACCGATGCGTAATGACATGCACAAATCATGGGCAATGACATGCGCAACTCATGCGCAATGAAATGTGCTACCTATGCGCAATGACATGCGCAATCATTGATTAATAACTTGCGGAACTCATGATTAATGCACTGACATGCACAACTCATGCGTAAACCATGCACAATTACATGCACAACTCAAGCGCAATGAATTGCGCAACCCATGTGCAATACCATCACAACCCATTCGTAACGCATGCGTAACAAATTGTAACATGAAATAGATACTAGGGGTCTACCTTTTTAGTTTCACACTTTCACAGATGACTTTATTGCACACTTTTATGTTGAAGCGCGCATGAGTGTGAAGCCACAGCGGGTGAGACCTTATACCCTTCACACTTGAAAATATTTCAACTCTTTGTGTACTAAGTGTGCAAAAGTGTGAAGAGGAATCGGGTGAGCCCTAGGTTTGAAGTAGTAATTAAATAATCCAAATGGGAAAACAATCAAATAAGGCTAAATTTTCAAAATTTCAGTTTATTTAGGGTTATTTAATTGAGTGCAGGCAATACATAAACGCTATCAATGCGTTATTAATGTCATAAATAAACGCTAATAAATAATAAATGCTATCAAAAATTATCAATGTCGTTGATCAAAATCTTGAAAACAATTTAAAATCGAAAATCTGAAGTTTTTAATTGACGGAGAAATAGAAGTTGTAAGCAAGTGTGAAAAAAATTATCTGACCACTTTTACACTTTCACACTTTGTCCCGCTGTGGAGTCTCATTGGCAAATTTTGAATTTTGGGGCGTGTTTTCACACTTTTGTAAAGACTTCTGTGAAAGTGTGAAAGTGTGAAAGTATGAAATTTTTTCGGGTGAGACCTGTTTTTCTGCGCTTCTGTAATTGGTTCTTTACACTTTCTGGGGATGAGTTTCGCACTTCTCCTTCACACTTCTGTGAAAGTGTGAAAGTGTGCAATATGAAAAGGTAGACCCCTACTATTTAGCTTTTGAAATTAAGTTTAAACTTAAACTGAAAGCTGCATACCTTAAGGGCTGGATTTAGGTAGACCAATTGATTTCCATAATTATTGTTAAATTTTTCTTTGTCTCCTGTATTGTAACGTGTTAGTAAAAAATTTTAATCTGGAAATGATTGAACAAGGTTAAATTTAACCTTGCAAGTTGCAAATTAGGCAAGTGGTCAAAATAAAAAAATCTTTGTTTTACTTTCACAGTGAAAGTAAGAGAAAATTCAAAAGTTAATAATTGAACGATATGAATAATTAATTTTTGCATGGTCACCTTTGTATTTTTCTTGTTTCGGGAGACCCGGGAATCTCCAGAAATTCGGGAATTTCTCGTTTTCTGTTACTAAGGTAATTTTCCCGTAAGTTATAATCATTACCTGAGACATGCCGGTGCCAACAACAAATACATGAAAAGGTTGCTTGGTACAGGAAATGAAAATGATCAAAAACACATAATATTTTGGACATGGTTAATCTCTACGGGACGGCGATGGAACAATTGGTGCCAGTTAGTAATTTTGTGTTTCTGGGACAAGATCTTATTCACAAATTTGGCATCATGTCGGTTGAGGATGACGACGAGATCGGATACATTTTGGAAGTAGACATTACATATCCGAGTCGTCCGCATCTGGCTAACCAAGAATATCCTTTAGCAGTTGAACGCACATCTTTTCCTGCAAGCAAATTTGGTCCTTACCAAAGAACTTTTGTCCAATTTTCCAATCAAGTATATGGAGAATCAAGACAAACTAGTCCCATACTTATCAGCTAGACAAAATTGCATCAGTCATTAGCGTGAAATATTCCGTTCAAAATGGTTTTGTGCTCACCAACATCCATCGAATACTAGCATTCAAACAATGTGCTAGGCTGAAACGCTTTGTAGATTTTAACAGCATCAAGAGGGATAGTGCTCAAAGCGAGTACAAGCGGGTTTTCTATAAATTGTGTGTGAATGCCGTATTTGGTGAAGGAATGGAGTCGGTTTGAAAGAGATTGAACATTAGACTAATAAATTATCATGCAAAAGCTATTAAGTTATTAGCTGGAGCACAATTCTTGTCTCACGACATACTGGGTAGTTGCCTTTAAAATTCAGAGAAATTGTGCGACTCTGAACAATGCAATATACATAGAATTTTGTGTTCTGGAACTTAGTAAAATCTACATGGCTCGATTCCATTATGATTACGTGAAAGAGAAATGGAGATCGAATGTAGAACTTTTGATCACTGACACGTTTAGCTTGTCATACCTAATCACGACAGCAGATATATACAAAAATATTTTATCCGAATCAGATTTATTTTTACCTTAATCCGACAAGAGCTGAGAAAATGGAATCTCATATGAACATGGGAGCGAAAGGTTATAGATTAGAGAAATTCTCTCCTGACGAAACTTTGGGATTCCTTCTTGAATTTTCACTTTCAAAGAGGACATACTGCACCTTAACATCAACATGCAAAGATAAAGGCGCAAATGTATTCCCCTCATATAAAAAAGTGTACATTGCTAAACGGAACTGTCGACCAATTTCTACTTCGCTTGCGGTTGATGATACTTCTGCTTCAGTTATTACCAATATATGTCCAACTGTTGGATCCTGCAGCCACTTCACCCTATTTCAGCCAGGCGGGGCAAATACAACCCGGGTTTCAACATTTTCACAGCACGGAAGAACCTCCTTATCGTTTGCGGTATTATTCCTACTCTATCACAGGAGTCGTAACTGGTGATGCAGATAACGGATATCTCAAAGTGCAAGATATGGCCACTAATGGTGACTTTTGAAGGAAATTTACCCAAGGTCAAACATTATATTCAAAAACTAACATGGACCCCTTCACCATCACTAACAAAGATGGTTACGGAACATAACTACGGGGGAGGACCACTAAGCATCAAACCTCATATAATAGCTGGATATAGACGTATCAAACGAGGTCAAGTTGCACCAGCCACTTCTAAATCTGATTGGAAAATAAGATATCTCACCTCTAACTTTGATCGACCCTACAACAATGTGGATGTCTTATCTGACGAGAGTAAATTTATATTGTCGGATGGTTTAGCTGAAGACCCAACAAACAGCGCTTTTTACTACAGAGATGAATGGGATGGATCACGAGTTAGCGGTGGGCGGATATTGAATTTTGGGCACTATATACGCCTAAAACCTATGACGACTCTCAGGGCGACTGGCACTCCAACTGTTTCTCAAATGATTCCTATGAAAGTCTATGTGGATTTACAAACGACAGTTGCAGTTTCGCTCAAATATGATACTGCTTTTCTCGGAGCTTCGGACACAATTGATAATCATTACATGCTGGTCCGATCGGCCAACGTCGCCTATGGCCCTCCTGCTCCAAAAAGTACATCAGCTTCCATACGTTCTATTTTAGCAAAGTATAACTCTGTTTAATTTTAAGGTGGAGGTGGAGGTGGTGGGGATAAAATTAGAATAAACTCGATGTGGTTTCAAAAAGATGTTGATGCTGATTCATTCAAACGTATAGGGATGTCTTATATAGAGCTACCTAGCACTACTACATATTCTGATTTGTACCATGCGTCTACAAAATGGAAGTACAATATGTATACAAAAAAAACCACCAAGGAAAATTTGATGAGCTAGTTTTGCAAAGTATTACGTTTGAAGACGGTGGTGTCCTGGGGGGATGCAATTTCGTTCCGCAAGAGCAGCAAGATTCTTGTCAAGATACGGACCCTGCCTGGTTTAGTTTTGCGGGTAGAGAAGCTCTCGATGTAACTGATATAATCCCTGGCCATATGCCAAGAAATGGAGATTTAACTCTATTTAAGGAAAATGTTCCTGCTACTACTGATATTTTTCTTGTTCATATTTTTAGTACTCATACTGATTGGGTTATGGAAAATCCTGCGAAATTGAAATAAATGTATTTATTCTAATAAAGCAAAATCAAAGTTATTAATATATTCAGTTATTATTGGAATATAGTTAGTGTCGATGAATAGTTCCCAAGCGTGAGGATGAAGTTGTCCATCCATATCCCGTAAATCTCCAAATGTCCGAAATTCAAACTTAGTAACACGTTGCATGATTGCGGGAATTTTTACTGCTTGTTCCCGATGATCCAGCATCCATATGAAAAATGCAACAATGTCGTTAGTTTAATTCTTGAAGCATAATGAATATCATAATTGCAACATGGACCATGTAGGAATGATAAAGAATAATTTAAACGATATATTCCTTAATTAAATTGTTTTTCACATTACTAGTTCCACTTGTGGATTTGCTTGAACATACGGCTGGGCGGATTGTGGAATATGGAGAGAAATTCATTTCTGCTAACCTCAAAAGCGAAAATGTTGAAACAACACTAATTCTTGCTGGGGAATGGATGGAAGCAGTGGTCAAGCAAACTACAAACAGAACAGTGCCGCAGGGCCAATAGAAGATACAAATCTGTTTGCAATGGCACTAACACCACTCGTCCTTTGTCACAACACGACACTATGGGGGGAACCCAGCTCCTCAATCCACAAGGTTTGTTAGACCACTGAAGTTGCAGTTCGCAAATGAGTCACCACAACTTGTTAAAACGGAGAGGGAAAGTGTGGAGTCACAAATCAATAAGTTGAAGCCACTTTTGCTACAAGTTGGCAATAAAACGTGAGTGATTTTTATGATACATGTATTTGTAACTATATCATCTCCTTTCATTTAGCCTGACAATTCGATATCAGCTGCATCTGACTCTGATTTATGGCAAGATGTTGAACTTCTTCAGGGATACACCTTGTATGATGACTTGTAGAATGTGCAAAGCTACACCGAAAATGTGCAATGATTTCAAGAATAGAGGAACGGAAGCATTTGCAATTAAAAACAATGCTTGGAAGTTCGGAGTGAGTCCTCTGCATGACTATATCAGATTTTTCAAATGCTTATTATACTTCATATTTCATATCGCCTCGGAATACAATCATGGTAACATGGGATATGTTATCCTTCCGCCATTTTAAAATTCAAAAATCTCTAAACGGTAACGAAATATCAAAATAATACAGATAAGACATAAAATTCTAACTTTTCATACAAAATAATTTTATTTAAGAAAGGTGTTAGTTAACTAATCTGAGATCCAGGATCAAAAGTAAGGTTTAATTCAACTTATTTTGGAAGGAATAAATGAGAATGAAGAAATACTAAACTATTCTTTTTAGAAAGAAGTTAAAATAAAACCATAACCATAGTAGTGTGCAGGAAATTTATAGTAATTATTAATTTTGCATATATTTCTAGTTGGATGAATATAATTAGATCTAATTGAATGAACTGAAATAGAAATACTGCAAATAAAAACAACCTGATTACGAATTATTATTTAACATAACTCAAAAAATTACTGGTAATATGATAACAAATTACCTAAATGTACACCACTAATAACCTTCCAAATAAGGAATATAAACTATTATTATTTTTTTGTGAAATACTACAAGAAAACTAGAAAGTGGCATACTTTATATATTATACAATAAAGGCTACATAATGCCCATGGAAATGCCGTAATTTTTGAAAATGAGATTGTGAAGGCAGGTCATGCTTGTAAAACAACTTACTTTAATTTTGTGTAACAGGCCTGCCAGATCAAATGAAGCTAAGGTAGTGGTAGCTGCGAAAAGGATGCTGTTACAGGACACAATGCATAATGAATTGGGATTGTTAATTGACATACCTAAAGCAGGTGGTGCTGGAACTTCAAACGGCGGAAACACAGCGAGACGTGCGTTTGCGAATGTAACCAAATTTTCTAACATCTTATAAATCAACCTACTGGTTCAAAAATTCAGTGATATTCTTTTCTGTATTAACTGTCAAATGTCGCTAGATGTGGATGCGTTTGGGAAGTTGTACGATGAAGCTGTTGAGCTTTTCGTCAGTATATATCTTTGATACCATATGCCTTCGGCTGTTCAAAAAAATTTTATTCATGGGAAGGAGATCATGACCAATAGGTATGTTGGTATCTTTCAATAAAGTAATGAAATAATGTCGAATTCTTTTTAGTCCATTGCCATTAAGTTTTTTTGAAAATGGTGGAAAGTCCAGAAACAAATTGTACAAATATGACCGACTCTTTCATTCAAGAAAATACAATCGACGTGTTACAAAGAAGACATGTTTAATCGGGCGATGGACACGTCGGACTCTTTCTTCTCATCAAATCTAATGGAGAAACAGAAAGTGCACATATGACCATTCTCCAATCACTTGTTGTTCATGTGCAGCCCAGATGTGTTGGCGTTGGATGATGAGATCCAGCCCAAAAAATTCCAAGGTTAAGCACTGTAGAGAAGATGGACGCTGACTTGTCGAATCAGGATTTTCATAAAGATTTGGAAGGGTGGGACACGACCTTGGACACCGAGGATCAAATTCAACACGACCAATAAAGATTTCGCGCTTTTAATCGAGTTTAAAGTTAATTAAGTTTGTAAATTTTCTTATATAGAACCACGGTAGTTATATTTATGCTCAGAATCAGAAACCGAATTTAATGGAATATTTGAGAATAAAAAGTGTAAATAATAAGAGAATAAATAATAAAAAGCATAGCTTTTGAATGAAAAGTGAACTGAATCTCACATCCAAAAAAATTCGAACTAAATTTTGAGTTGTATCATTTCAAATTCTACAGGTAAAAAGTTTAAACCCGTAATATTTACTGCCATGCCACTTACTCTACGTTTCAAACATAATAAAAAATTTCGCAAACATACTCAATTGTATATGCTTTTCTGTTGGTTTCATTAGAATGGACTTCCTGACAAGAATGAAGGAGTCCGTGAGACGGCGATTGCTAATGGTTATTCGTTGGGTTGATGAGTATTTTTAAAAGGATGTTTTCAGCCATAATTGGTCTAGTCGCTGGGATCCAATAAGTCAGAGATTTGAGCGAATCCCTGCGTCGTCTAGAAGCTCTAACGAGAATTTGTCATACGACATTGATCACAGGATGGAGTTGGGAGACGGATTAGATCCTGATGAGAATGAACCCTGGTGGGACTGGGGACAAGAATTCGGACCTTCAGAAGAATGAAAAGTAGTGTTTACCTGATTCATACTTGTTTTATATTACAATTTACACTTTTTTCATAGTGTTCATTAAATGTTTTGAAGCTAACAATTAGCGATGGTTGCACCGATTGTTTTATCTTTCAAGTTCTTGTTTGAATTCCAATGACTTGCAGTTACTCATTTGTGGTGAAAGGAGAGCGGCTCATTGTAAATAACAGAATGATATTCTGCTTAAAAAAAAACAATAAAAAAATTAACCTGATAGAGAGTATAGGTACAATAATAATTTAAAAAAAAATTCCATCCAACTGTTTTCCTTTAGGTAACGGTTATCCTAATTGATTGGGTTTCCGGTGAATATATATAGCGGAGCGACAATACCGACCTAAGTTATTTATAATTGATTTTACGAAATTACAAGTGTTTTGCTTGTTGCTAAGGTCTTTCTGTTACAAAAGGAACCACTGTGGCACTATGGTTTTTTTGTCAAATGCTGTCTTGTAAAATTCAACTTTTGTCACTGTAAGAGGTTAACTTGACGTTTCACCAACAAATTTAGAATTGTCTTCATCAATTCCGGATTAATTTCGTTTCGGTGAAGACTTTCTTAAATTTAAAAAAATTGTTTTAAAGTATGTAACAAAATACACAATTTACAATCTAGCACCAGGAAAGAACAAAACTTAGTCGCGGATTATATTGGGACCTATAAAAAAATGTTTTTTGTAACCGCAAAACACTTATTTCAAATAAATTCATATAAACTTGCTCAGCGTTAAGTTATATTTGGTACCAGGAAAATGACAAAGCTAGTCGCGGATTAATTTGGCCCGAATCCTTGTTTTTGTAAATCTCAAAAATTATTAAGAAATAAACTAATACCACTTACTAAGCGTTCAAGCACATATCTGGTTTTATAAAAAATACCAAATTTAATGGCGGATTAGAATTTTTATTTCCGAACTTCATAAATAATTTTCCGAAAAAACTAATTTCACTTACTATGCGTCCAGAACACGTATGATACCATGAAAATAATTTTTTTTAAATCCCAGAAAATAATTTTTTTTAAAACCCAAAAAAAATCCCGAAATAAACGTCATACTAGGAAAATATTAAATTTATTTCGCGCATTAATTTGGCCCAAGATTATTTTCTTTAATCATAAAAATCTTCCCATAATGAATTTGTATCACTTACTNAATCATAAAAATCTTCCCATAATGAATTTGTATCACTTACTAAATTGAGTGTTGAAAAATATATCAGGTTACTTTTAATCATAGTGTGTACTCAGTAGCTTCCAACCGAAGACCGTGAACTCTGTGTGATTTCGTCTCCACTAAGGGTTCGCGACAAAGACCCGCCTGACAGAAACACCAAGGCAAGTGAAAGCCGTCATTGCTCTGGGAATACACACTCCAGCTGGTTCAGCGGTGACTTTGGAATTGCGGGTCGGGTTAGCCCTAGAGTCCCCGATAAATTTTAGACCCCTATTCCCGACTTCGATCAGGGGGGGGGACATCCATAGTTAAAAACCCGACTTTGACCAAAGCCATGGACTTTCAGTAGTAGACGGAGCTTAAGTAAAATTAGCTGTTCAGTGTTGCCTCTAACGTTGATTGAGAACAAGAAACTGAAAAAATTCTTTCATCAGCTTGCACAATAACACACAATGTTATTCATGAATGTCGATATCTAGACGCGATACAAGGCAATGGGAGTGTAAACTAAATTTATATCGACATATTATTTTGTTTTTACGAAAAAAAACTATTTTTTTAAAAGTTACGAGTCATGATGTAAACTAATGGAAGTGGCTTTGGAGTTTCTTGTTGTCAACCAACCTAGGTTGTAACTTTTGAGGAAATAAATTAATACCCTTGAGCTGGGAAATTTATCCAAACCCTCCCTGTTGTCCACCGCCATTCCTGCTGCCCCCCCCCCCCTTCTACACGCAGCCCTCAATGCTGCCCGCATCCCTCCCTATTGCCCCAAGCCCTCGCTACTGCTCGCCGCCGTCCCTACCGCCCGCAACCCTTCCCTACTTCCGTATTGCTCGCAGCTCTCCTTACTGCCCGCAGCCCTCCCTACTACTTGCCGCATTCCCTACTTCTCACCGCCCCCCCCCCCTGCTGCCCGTAGCCCTAAATGTAAAACAGTTTGGTTATACAATATCGCAACTATGTACTATTAATTTAAGTGTCCATGCCTATGGACAAGGTTGGTTTGAACTTTTTGGTGTCCATAAATATGGACAAAGTTAGTCTGGACATTTTCTCTTGCCTAGGATTATGGACAGTTGGCAAATAATAAAGGTTACATCTAAAAAGCATGTTGCCAGAAACTAGCTGTGTATTTATTTCAAAGAAACTAAGAAAAACGTAAACTTTGACTATTATAACATCTGTTCGATGCTAAGTCGGCCTAATTCTCCAGGAATCCATATGGGTCACGAAAACTGAAAAAGTCATTACTGAAAAAGTGTCCATCTGCATGGACGAAGATGGGGAATCTAGGGCTAACCCGGATAGAAACAGAAACAGTAACCGATTGGATTTAGTTCGATAAAACCACACCAGCCCACAATATGTCACTAAATTGGGCAAAACAAATTTTGAATTATGTTGAGTTTGTGATGCGTGAACGAGAGCTCACGTAGCATGTGTTTAGTCTCGCAACATGCCAGGGGTGTGTAAAAGTTTACACCCCAGACGTTTTTTTTACCGCCTGTTGCCGTATGTGCTGAAGTCAGGGTTAAGAGTAAATCGAACACACAACTTGGGGAATAATTGTTCGTCTTAGCCGAGGTAGTTTTAATTTACCATTACTTTATAATAGAAAGTTGTTGTGAACAGTGTTCGGCATCCCGTCTTTCCCGTCCCCGTCCGGACGAGTTTCGGACGGGGACTCTTTCTTCTCTCAAAAGACGAGGACGGGACGGGCACGGGTGAGTCGAATTTTTGAAAAAGACGGGGACGGGGACGGGTGAACTGATTATTTTGAAAAGACGGGGACGGGGACGGCTGAGTCGAATTTTTGAGAAAGACGGGGACGGGTGAACTGATTATTTTGAAAAGACGGGGACGGGACGGGGACGGGTGAGTCGAATTTTTGAGAAAGACGGGGACGGGTGAGTTGATTATTTTGAAAAGACGGGGACGGGTGAGTCGAATTTTTGAGAAAGACGGGGACGGGTGAGTCGATTATTTGGGAAAGACGGGTGAGGATGTTTAGTATGAAACTAGGGTAAGACTGTTTTTTACGAAAGACGGGGACAGGACGGGGACGGAGAAGTCTGTTTTTAACGAAAACGGGGACGGGTGAAGACATTTCTTTTTAAAAGACGGTGTTATTCAGCACAGACTTCCAACTTAGCTTCATTGGAAATCGAAATTTCAATTATTAGAGCTCACTAATATAAACGTTTCGATTTTGATTTGGAGAGCTTACAATGTTATTGGTTTTGATTTCGAGGCTGAAACTTTATCGGTTTCGATTTCCAGAGCTGGGGTTCGATTTCGAGTGTTCTAGTCATAGGGTTCGATTTCGAGTGTTCTAGTCATAGGGTTCGATTTCGTTCGACTGAAAAGGTATGAATTTCAAGTTCTATTGTCTAGTTTTGGATTTCGACTTGTATGGAAATTGAATTTCGATTTTCGAATCATCTTGCTATTCGAAATAGAAATCAAAATCGAAACCTAAATCAACTTTGTCTACCGAATCGAAATTGAAATTCATTTTTTTGTACAATTGAAAATCGAAATTCAAATCTAGCCAATACGAAATCAAAATCAGACTCCATAGTTTTTACTTGAAATTAAAATCGAAATTTAGTAACCCAAGCTGATCCAAATAGAAATTTATAATTGCAAGGAGCTCGAAATCGAAATTTTGATTTCGAAAATAGGCAAAATACACAATTTCAATTTAGTACACTAAAATCTATAATTACGAGACGGGTAGAAAATTTTTTTTCATAGGACGGGGACGGGGACGAGAAAGCCTTTCATTATGAAAAGACGGGGACGGAACGGGGACGGGGACGGGTATGAAAAATTTTTTCACAGGACGGGGACGGGACGGGGAAGCCTTTTATTATGAGAAGACGGGAGCGGGACGCGGAAAATTTGTTTTAAGGAAAGACGGGGACAGGACGGGATGGGGAAAAAATTTTTTAAGCAAAGACGGGGACGGGACGGGGACGGAGAAGCCTTTTATTATGAGAAGACGGACGGGACGGGACGGAGGAAAAAAATTTTTAAGCAAAAACGGGGATGAGACGGGACGGGGGAAATTTTTTTTAAGCAAAGACGGGGACGGGGCAGGGAAAAAATTTTTTAAACAAAGACGGGGCGGGACGGGGACGGGTGACTGGGCTGCCGAACACTGGTTGCGAAGACAAAAAATGACTAAACAATATATCATTGGTTCATTTTCTGTCGCATTTCAACGTTTGAAAAGTTATTCAAAAGAAGTTATTCATTAAATTTTGTAAGACAAAAGTTGTAGTTTCTTTAAAAATTGATCAATTAATTGGAATTCGTGTTAACCGAGGTAAAAAAGCATGTGCCTTATGGACTGGTACCACGGATAAGCGTTCGTGGTAGCCGAGGGTTCGGCTTAACCGAGTTCGGCTTAGCCGATCCATTTATACACAAATTCCCTATCTCAGGGCGCGGATCAAAACATTTGGTTCGTGGTAACCGAAGGTCCGTGGTGACTGAAGTCGATTTATCCGAGGTTTACTGTAATATTTTGCCATTTAATTTTGTATTGGAAATAGAAACAATTTTTTCAAGATTTTTGAACCTAGTTTTTAAGGTTTTAAGAAAACCTTCGTACCTTTTCACGGGTCAATCGGTATGATTTTCGATGATACGAACGAACACATGTCAACGCCCACGGTCATTATATTAGTCTTTCGGTTAGAACCTTTTTCTCACCCATCCTCGCCCTTCTAATGAGCGCCAACGGGTAGTCATATGTCTTGTTATGATCACAACAGGACAAACCCATTCCATCCCATACCCATTCAATTTAGTTATGGGCCGGCCCAACCCAACCCACCGTGGGTATAATATAGCTTAAACTCATGATGCCTCTTCATTCCGCTTAGTGTGTAAAGTGACTCTGACTCCTAAGCCATGACTCTGACTCTGACTCTATGAATTATTTGGGAGTCAGAGTCATTATATGACTGACTCACTCCCTGTTTGAGAGTCAGAGTCATGACTCTCAGAGTCAACTCATCAGTATCAGAGTCATGACTCTTGTAGATTTCCTGTCCAGAAGCCGATTTTTGGTATTCATTCATGTTCAAACACGTTTCATTCATCTTATCCATTGCATTCATTTTACTTAAGAATGTTTACTCTTTCTGATATAAATCATCTGTTTGTACTTTGTGTTCGTCCCATTCTTGCGGACTTTTAATTAAGAGTGGAGGATGATTGTATTGTGTTAAATGTGGAAAATTCTCCAGTTAATGAAAGTCAAAGTTCATCAACATGGATTCAAGATAATCTAAACTTACAAAAGGAGAGAAAAATGCAAAGTGACGTCTACGATTTATAGAAATTTTATACAGTTTATAGAATTTTTCTAAATATTTAAAAGAAAACATTAAACATTTTTTAATGACTCAGAGTCAGAGTCAGAGTCATGACTCAAGAGTCAACTCGCAAAAATATGGGGAGTCAGAGTCATGACTCCTGAGTCAACTCCTAAACTACAGTAAGTCAGAGTCAGTGACTCGGGAGTCAATGACTCTGACTCAGTGAGATTTGGGAGTCACTTTACACACTAATTCTCCTCAACTGGAAGTGTTCTCCATGGCTCCCAGTTGGGTGAAAGTCAGTTACTGACTTTGGGAGTCATAACTCTAACACTAAACTTAGGGAGCCGGCTGTCGGTGTCATCACCCTGGCTCCTTAAGTTTGAGGAGTTGACTCATTCAGAGTCAGAATCAAGACTGACTCCTGATTCAAACAATACAAATTATAGAAAATCAAAAATTCAGTCATGAATTTCGGAAAATTTTCAGAAAATCGGAGTCATGAGAGCCTGAGTCATGGAGAAAACTACAATGTAGGTCTCTCCTTCTTGCTTTCCGTTAACTTCCCCCATGATTTTGAAGTCGGAGTCATGCATGGCTGACTCTGACTCGCAGAGTTTATGTTAGTCTGGAGTCATTTGATTACCTCTTTCAGATTATGAGTCAGGGCGATGACTCCCAGACATGAGAGTCATGACTGTTATCCAACATGCGCAAATGAGAATATCTGACTTATTTTCATTTTTGCTCATCTACTTTCACCTTTAAATAAATATATATTTTTTAATTTCAGATTGTCATACGCGATTTTCCATATTTTATATTACACGTTCCTCCGGAGTCAGATTCATGACTGAGACTAACTCAGTCGACTCCCAAAAATGAAGGATCAGAGCCATAACTTCGAGAGACGACTTTCAAAGTTTAGAGACTCATGACTCCCAGAGTCAGTGACTCTGATTCGGACCAAACTGCGAGTCATAGAGAACACTACTTCCCGGCCACTCGATTTAAGAAGTATTTATTCCCACCTCCCATCTATTTATGAATTTATAGCTACTGGCCTTTCTCGTCTCAAACCCGTCCGCTGAGAAGAAAACAGACGGTTTCCCAACACTGTCTGCTTCCCTCATTTTTGAGGCAAAGTGGAGCCAAGAAGGAATTAAGAAGTCAGTCATAGTGAATAAGAGTAAATGTTGAAGTTCTTTGATTTTTCTTTGGTTTGTTTGAATTCTAATTATTTATTAAATATTGTTAAACCTGCCTAAGTTTAATACTTTCTAAGCAAATTATTAATTTCCTTCATTACAAATCAGTTTAAAAGATGAGAGTCAAACTTTTTTTTTAAGTTTTTTTTTTCTCTATCGCTGCTGCTGTGATAAGCAGGTAAACAATGTTTTCTTAACGAATGTTAATGGTATTGATTTTATTTTCAGAGTGAGTTTCCTTTGAGAATCAACGTGTCATGCCACGATTGCCACGCGACAAAAACCAAAAAATGTTGCCTGCTCTCCAACCGTTGGCACCAACTGTAAGACAACAGTACTGTGTCGTGTGCTACAAAAACTTTACGCCTTTTGAGTTTGATTCGGAGTCATGGGATTCGAATATGATCAAAAATTTTTACGTCTCCCTCAACATTTCATCGTCTTTGGGATCTGGGGAAGATGAAGAGGTTCTGTCTCTTCCGTTCTGTCCACAATGTCACACAAAGGTTTCCGTAATGGCAGCCTACCAACTTGAACTTCAGAATATCAAATCCAAATGCAACAGCATTCGGAATGACCTAGCGTTTACAGTTGTCGAAACCATTAGCAAAAATTCAAGAGATGGGCCGATCGACTACATTCGGCAACAGATTTACGATCGTAAGTATCATGCATTAAAGAAGCACCAAAAAAGAAAGCATGGTGTAGTTGTACTTGTTTGTTTTTTAGAATGGAAGCTAACATATGAAGAGAATGAAAGGACCTCAGCTCCCAATCAGAAAATTGGACTTGAATATGTAGCAGGCGACACTTCTACAACCCCGCACAACTGTGGTAATTTTGTTTGTTATTGTCATCAAGACGGAACTGCCGGAGTTCAAGGTAAACAAATTGTACGGAATGGGTCGCAAAATGGATTCGAATTGGATACTTTAGATTTTAGTGAAGGTAAGGCAAACAAACAAAATTTATTCTTATCGGGTCCTTAATACATTCTTTTATTTTAAAGATAACAGAACAAGCACTTCTACTGGGAAATCTGTAATGAAGAACAAAGAGACAGGGAATCAATTTCTACGTACAAACGATGTTCCACCAATTCTTTCACCTTACAACAAATCATCACAAACTGTTCGATCAGGAAGAGTCGGACCAAAGCCTTTCCCTAATCAGAAGGGAGGATCTTCAAAAGTTCATGTTCAGAGGCTAAACTTTGGGCAAGGTAAATCGCCATCAAATCCCAGTATCCGGCGAAAATCAGATTTCTCTCATGTGAAGCCAAGAGTTACAAGCCATTTTGTTTCACGCATGCGTGGGAAGTCTAGTGTTAATACAGTAAACGCTTTAGTACGAGAAACTGAGGTTCCTGCAGCCGAGGAACCAATAACTCAGGATCTATTTCTGACTAGCAATGATACCATACAAAGAACAAAAAGGAAACTGTCATCGGAGATTGAAATTCAGGATGGGTAGATACAAATATTTTTACCAGCTTTCATAATACAAAAAAGAATCTAATTTATCTAAAATTCAATATTATTTTACAGAAACGAAGCTAAAATTTTAAAATTTGCCTTGTCACCACAAAAAGAAGGAACGGCTGAAGTAGAAGTTAAAGGGGATGGTTCTGAGCATTCACGAACGAGTATCCGGTCACCAACAAAGCTAGTAGAGGATCTATTCCATCAGTCTGCTGAAATGAGTGAGTTTTATACGAATTAAAAATGATATCCGAGCATGGTTTCAATGAATAATCATTACACTCTCCATAGAATAGGAGTTGTTGCATTGTGACCTGACATTTTGGAATTATGAATTTTGTCACTAATATGTGCGTGGGTGAAATATTAATTTTCAACCGTTTTTTTTCTTCAGATTTTCAATGTACACGATGCCCTCAAGTGTATACTACAAAGAGTCTCCTTATGCGCCATGAGAGTTTCTACCATCCTGAATGTAAATTCATCCAATGTGACATTGGGACATGTCAAAAGGGATTCAGCAGCAAAGAGACATACAGACGACATTTGGTCAAGACGCACAAGATATCCGCCTCAGGATCTGACATTTTGAAATGCCCGGTTCCTGGTTGTCAGAAAAATTTTCTGAAAACGTCTTTAGCGTCCCATGTGAGGGAAGTCCATGCGGAGATGAAAATAAGTCCGAAGAAAGTAATATCCCCTCAAAAAAAGGAATCACCTCAGAAAATTGAATCCCCTCAGAAAAAGGAATCTCCTCAAAAAAAGGAATCTCCTCAGAAATCTAGCTCTTTAGTTGATCAACAGGAAGAACCTGGGGATTTAGTTATTGCCGATGATGAGAATCATGATGATGAGAATTATGATGAGAATGTAGAGGATGATTTTTGTGAAGAGGAGGAAGGTCACTTGGAACCAATTGAAGAGGAACTTTCCCCACCGAATGAGTTTCTGGCTCTTCCGAAACTAAAGAAAAAAGGGAATTTCAACCGACCTTTTGGTATTCGAAAACGTAGAAAAGGTGGACGAAAGAAGCGAGTCGTTGGAGTAGCGGATACTGATGTAGAGGTTGACAGTTTTTCTTCTATACCGAAGAAAATACGGAAGAGATTACCTAAACCAGTAGAAACGATTGAACCTGTGCGAAAGTCTTCAAGGCAACGTGGAGTCGTCCTAGACGTTGGAAAACCAATGTATCCGGCATTAGAACCTAAGCCCAAATCCCCAAGAATTGGAGATAATGAAGAGAACGCTGTTGGAAATGACGATGACGGGACTCTTACTGTGGCTGAATCATACGGTTCTTGTCAATTGGATTCCCATTTACTCCAATCTGACATTCCAAAAAAAACTTCTGAAATTATGAACTACCCGCCCAAAGCAATGGAGGAAGATATCAAAACTTCACGTGGAAAGAAAATTGAGGACATCAAAGGGTCAAACTTCGTGGCCAAGGCTCCAACTACTACCTTAGACGAGTCTGTTATTCTCGGAGGAGCTGAAATCACTCATCCCAATGCAACATTTAGTTCTTCACCAACAAAAGATCTAAAAAGTATGACAATCCTCACGTCCACTCCGATGACAAAGCCTCAGAGAGTGTCAGACAAAGATAAAGGAAATGTCACAGAGAGTGAAGATACGGTCAATGTCATGGATACAGTCCACGAGGAAACTCAATTGGAGAAGAGTTCTACTTCACTCAATACAACGTACACAGTTGTAGCTGATGGTAGTGAGGTAGAAACTATGTAAATTTGTTATGAGTTGTAAATTTTAAGCGCGAGACAAATGTCAATGTTGATACATTTTGAGTCACCGAGTATGGCTTTCTTGGGTTAGACTTTTTGAGACTATGCATATGCATGATGATTATTTAAGAAGGATTAGGTAAATTCTAATCCAATTGTTATCGGAAGTTAATACGAACAGGGTGATACTGGAATATCGGTTTTGAATTAGGAAACTCGTTGCTAGAACCAAAGGAACAAAAATTTGTTGAAGAAATCTATATAACTTATTTACTTTTCCACTAAATTTTACAAACTAAAAATCTTCCAGCTACTAACTTGACTCTTCCATGAACAATTTTCTGGATCAATTGATATATTCCTTTATTTTTCCAAGCAGGAATAATTGTTTGTCAAGTGTGGTAATTAGGCCCAAATTCACACTTTTGTGGGCTCTGGCGCTCTTAACTACTGATTATATAGCTTATTTTAGATGTTTAATTTTGGTTAGCAATGACAGCGTAACTTTACATTTACAGTTGGTTTAAGTTTTGAGTTCATTTCTAGAGACAATTAATTTAGTAATTATGGAAATGAATAATTTTTGTTCATTGCTCATAGGTCTAAATCTTTAGTATTTTTTCCGTCTGTATTCACACAAACCTCTATTTTCACAACAGCAGACTGGATTTACTAATCAAAAACATTTCAAAACTGTCAAGTTTGATTATCCATGGAACTATATATTAAATCAAAAATATTACCATTTGGAGCTAAATTTTATAATTAATTATTCTTGTTTAGACTGATTTGTAGCATAATTTTGATTCACTGAATTGTAGCTTAATTTTGATTTGAAATTTATTCAACTTCTTAAATAAATTATTAAGTATCATCCATCATCAAATTTTCTGTCGGGCTACAAAAATTTTCCCTATTTAATTACATAAGTTGTTGACAATTTACCGAGAACGGAATACAGTAAAGCTCGGATAATCAGAAATCCGAGCTTGTACCGATGACGGAATAAGTAGTTCCTTCTTTTTGAATATTTTTTTTTTCACTTCCGCCTTCCTTGCCTCAAATATTTTATTTGCTGGTACCGTAAAAACGCAATTAGTTGCACCATGCTACTGTTCAAATTCATTGTCATGTATAATTCTTACCAAAGGTACTCCATGATGATTTGGATTAGTGANTATTTTTTTTTTCACTTCCGCCTTCCTTGCCTCAAATATTTTATTTGCTGGTACCGTAAAAACGCAATTAGTTGTACCATGCTACTGTTCAAATTCATTGTCATGTATAATTCTTACCAAAGGTACTCCATGATGATTTGGATTAGTGATATGTCAATCGATCGGAAATCTAATATATAGATTACGAATGCGTTCGTTGTTGGCGCTCAGCTCAAATTTTGCTGTAATTTTTTCTTCATTTTTACAAATAAATGATGTCGAAATGATTCTTTGAAATTTGTTCATGAGATGAAGTTTCTCACTCAGTCAGANGCTCAGCTCAAATTTTGCTGTAATTTTTTCTTCATTTTTACAAATAAATGATGTCGAAATGATTCTTTGAAATTCGTTCATGAGATGAGGTTTCTCACTCAGTCACAAGTGATGCAGATTGCTAGTTTTAACCATTGTTGACGGTCAAGTCGAATTTTGCAAAACAAATTTGACAATTTTTTTTGGTTGGATTAATCTGTTGATAGTTGTAACAATAAAGCAGAAATTCACATTGTGTTGTAGAACCAACAATAGAATGCCATGCATTCTATGTTGGCTGAGGTGTTACTCGTGCATGAGTGGCTGAGGTGTTACTAATTATTGCTGTTAACCTGAACAGTTTAGCTGACCAAATTGTACGTACAATTTGAGAACGTGTATGGCCGTGGTCAATTAAAGGGTGTCCGGGAAGTAGAGACACAATTTTGATAAATCAATACAGAAAACACAGAATTAATACATGAAATTAATTTTTTTTTTCAGCTTGGTGCCTTTTGATAGTGAATTAAAATGTGTTTTAGGCATTTTGAAATGTTTGTCGAAAATTTTACTTCACTACCACCAACGGTTTTCAGACTCGTATTCTACGTGGAATTTGTTACGGATTGAAATACCGCCTAACCAAATTCCATTTGTTTCGGGATTTTTTTCGAAAATGAAAAAATTCCAGTGTGATTTGTAGAATTTTCGAAAATTCTGATTTGAATGTAAACAACAGAAACCATATTCTTAATGGAGACAAGGTTTCGGATCGATTGACGTATCACTTACCCAAAACCTCCAGAAGTACATTTGCTTATAATTATACAAATATTGAATTTGAACAGTAGCATGGTGCAACTAATTGCGTTTTACGGTACCAGCAAATAAAATATTCGAGGCAAGGAAGGCGGGAGTGAAAAAAAATTCAAAAAGCGTGAACTACTTATGCCGTCATCGGTACCTGGTTCGTGGTTTTTAAACTTCAGTTTAGGTATAAGCCGAATAAATAACTTAGAGAATAATTTGATTATCTTAGGCGATTTTTATATTGCAATTAATTAGCCGTACTTCGTATGGTTAGTATCTTGTGGGGACGAGAAGATAACTTAAAATTTATCCTCTAGTCTTCAATTGCATAAAATTTCACCTTCGCGAAGACAAATGAAAGGTATTTTCATTGATTTAAAAGAAATTGTTAGGTTATGTAACAAACTAAACACGCTTAATAATCGAATATTCATAGAATCTAAAAAAAAAATTTTTTATTTTCTCCACTTCAGCGAGGCAGGTCAGTAGTATTGGGTTCTGCGCAGACGCAAAGTTTTAGCTATTCTGGCTACTCTGCTTTGGATTGATTTTTAAGGTCAACTCAATATTTCTTAAAAGATGCTATATGCCGAGTGAAAAGAAATGGTTGTAACCAATAGGAAATAAAGATTTATNAGTCTTCAATTGCATAAAATTTCACCTTCGCGAAGACAAATGAAAGGTATTTTCATTGATTTAAAAGAAATTGTTAGGTTATGTAACAAACTAAACACGCTTAATAATCGAATATTCATAGAATCTAAAAAAAAATTTTTTATTTTCTCCACTTCAGCGAGGCAGGTCAGTAGTATTGGGTTCTGCGCAGACGCAAAGTTTTAGCTATTCTGGCTACTCTGCTTTGGATTGGTTTTTAAGGTCAA
This sequence comes from Holacanthella duospinosa, assembly GCA_002738285.1. Taxonomy (NCBI): domain Eukaryota; kingdom Metazoa; phylum Arthropoda; class Collembola; order Poduromorpha; family Neanuridae; genus Holacanthella; species Holacanthella duospinosa. The sequence continues at coordinate 169,507 of NIPM01000107.1, forward strand.
CTCAATATTTCTTAAAAGATGCTATATGCCGAGTGAAAAGAAATGGTTGTAACCAATAGGAAATAAAGATTTATATTCTTTATTTTAGCCCTAAGAGTTACTAATTTAAGCTTTACCTACATGAGCTTCAAATTTCTGCAAATTCAATTTCTTATTAAGTTGTACGTATAAATAGACCGACTCATTGCTTAAAAAGGACTCAATTCCAATGATTTCAAGAACCCATGAAATTCTCTATACATAGTGAAAGAAATACGAATTTTTGCCTAAGCAATACAGTTATTGAAATTTGTTTTCACTTCATTAAATTGAAGTTTCACAAAAAATAATTATTCCAAAACTGCTGACAATCAAGCACAAATTAATATCGCTAGCTGAAATTATTAGTTCACGACGGTTATAAGAGCTACCCTCCGTCGCCTGGAAATGCTGCTCTTATAACCGTTTGTCTTACAACGCTTATAAGAGCAGGATGTTCTTATAAAAAGTATATGGCAAAAAAAAAATTTTTTTTTTAAATTTATTTTTTACTAGCCACTCAGTGCGTCCAACGATTCTTTTCCCTGACTAATTATCTATCAAAATAAATAGTAATTTTGAACTAAACTATATTAGCAATTCTACGCTCTAATATTGCATTTTCAATTGTAGATAATTTCAATTCTAAATCTTCTGGCATCTCGGCTTGATTACAAATATTTTTTGAGTGTCGAGATACTCTCTGCTCTTATATCCAACTCCCGCTTCAAAAATTATCCAGCAAAAGGCAGTTCTTATAACCGTTTTGCTCTTATATGCGTTGTTCTTATAACGCATTAATGCCCCATGCTAATTGCATTAGAGCAAACCGAACACGCAAAATTCTGCTCTTATAACCCGAATGTTCTTATAAAGGATGCTCTAATAAACGTCGTGCACTGTACATAATAATAATAATTTTAAAATTAGAATAGTTAACGTTGAGTTCATTGTTTTGAAAGCCATTCTTATAAAAATCATTAACGAAGAACCTATTGTTCAATTTTTCGAAACAATATTTTTGTAAGGTACATTTTTCACGTGTAAGGTTAATCTTTAAAGCAAAGTAATTCACTACGTGTTCATTGGTGTTTGCACTGAAAATCTTACTTCTAAAAGTAAGCAAAATTAATAAGATTTTCTTATAACTTTCCTACTAGTATAAGCTTAAAACTAAAAGTCGTCCATGATGAATAATAATTATTATTGAATCCAGACACTAGATGGACTTGTTTAAAAAAAACGGCGGAGTCTGTATGGTGATCTTCGGGTTATTATTTGGAGCCAATTTTCAAATCGTTAATGTCTATAAGGAACTCGAGAGGAATCATGTTCATTTCTCCACCGACGTTGAACAGTTCCTTAGGTTCATGAATTGTGTGCTGGTGCCTTTTGCGCTGGCGCTCTTCCGCTGGCTCTTTATTGGATGATTTCCCTATAGGGAGGATTGATAGTGTCTTGGCACGTTGGAATAGACCTCGCTTCTCAAATACGCTTTTTAGTGGAAGCGGAGTTATGCTACTTTCTTTTGTATCTGTGCTTGACTTATTCGAAGAAGCGCTGCCGGAGGAAGAGGTTATTTTGAGTTTTTTACGAAGTGAAACCCATTTTGATTCCTTAACTTTGAGGGAAGTGAGCGAACTGCTTCCTGTCACAGTATCATTCGGATCTGAAAAACCAAAATAGTACAGTCAAAGCTCGTTGCAATAACATTTAATGGAGTCACAAATACAGGGTGACTAATCTTTTTTAGTACCCTAGAAAGCGTGCTTTCACATAACGTCATTTTTTCATGTCACCGCGAGGGGGTTTTATATAAAAATTGACAGTCGGCTACGGCAGAATGTTAGAAGAAACAACCAAAAACTACGATTGGGCGGGATTTAGATTGAAATAAGAAATGAGTCTGCCATATGCTTCGTAAGTAGTCTTCACTTTTTGTCTCAAGTGAGTTCAAAAATTGAAGACTTAGTTAAGAATCATAGTGCAGCAGGGTGATTCCTGGACTTGGTTTTTACTCTCAAGTTAAGGAGCAATTAGAATTACAGCATGGCGTATCCCAACAAAATAAAGCAGAGAAGCAGAGTGAGAGGTCGGGAGGTTCTCTGTCGAGCGAGGTGGAGTAGATCCCAAGGTATCATACCCCATTCTCCACTTTGGCTTGATTCTCTCAACTAACCACCTCTCGTCATCGCCATTACAGAATCTCCTTTACTAAAAAATAATCCTTTTGATTTGATATTCCCAAATATTCCAAACGACCACATAGATTGGGAGGAGCTATTGTGAAAGTGGAGAAAGAGAGTACTAAAAAAGTTTACTCACCCTGTATTGGTTGTTGTAGAGAGTTGTTATAATTCGATATAATACTATAGGGAAAATCAAAGTGGCTTTTGAAATTTTGAAATTTTGGAGCATGCGCAGTCCAATTTTGAACTTTGCAAAGTTCAAATTGATTGATTTCAATTTGCAAAAAAAACTTTCACAATTTTATTTTCATTTTTAAAATGTCGCAAAAACGATTAAAATAAATCAACTCCGTCTGTGGGGAAGCACTTCAATTATTCCTTGCACTCGATGAAGATGATGAAAATGAAAAAATACTGGAAAATACCCTTGAGGAAGTAACTTAAAAATAAAAATCAAGAATTTCAAATAGACTTGCTAAAGCCTTTTCTCATGTGAAACTTCAAAATCTCTTTTGAAGCTCAACAGCCAATCATAGAGCTCGTTTCATTTTAAGTTTGCTAAAACCCTTTGCAAACTTCAAACGTTCAAAATTTTAAAATCTCAAAAGCGGCAGATTGATTTGCCCTTATGTGTTATATATCTGCTCTTTGCGAAAAAAAAAAGCAATCAATTTTATGTTTATAACATGATTCAACGTTGCTACAAGAAAAAATCTCTAACACATTAGGCCATATTCTGGTTGATTTTTAAAATTTTCGAATGTCGAGAAATAACAAACCAAACAAAGTAAACAGCTCAATTTCAAAAATTAATAATAATAAATTATTAACATTATCAAGTTTGCCAAAATTGCTAGGTGAAATTTCCTCTTTCTCCTAGCAAACTTGAAGTTTGCCTTAAAACCCTAGGAAAATCTTCACTCTATTTCAATTTGTCATAATTTTTCGCTGTAGTAACCAGACAAGCGAAGAGCCAGATGACACGTCCGTCATTTGGCTCAGAAATTTTTAATTTTTAATTTAAAAACGGAGTTTGGCCTAACCTGTTAGAGGTCTTTTTCCCTAGTAACCTTGATAGAATAGTTGGTATTGTCGAATAATTTGGGTTTCGTGGCCGGGCTTTGATATTCAAAAAAGTTGTTAATTTTTTCAACTAATTAGATTTGTGCACGCTACATCGCAAAAAAAAATCATTCGGGCAGAATTGAAAGGTTGAGCATGCTATCACCATTACGATTTTTGAAGTTGGATTTAGGGTGTAAATGAGAGCTTTCCATAGTAACTTTCCATACTAACCTCCAAGGCTACTGAGAAAGCAAGATACTTGCTAACTTCCAACATGAAGATTAATAAATCAATAGAAATAGAAATGAAATAAAAAACAACCTAACAAACCGAAAATATAAAAACTTAACGTAAAGCTTAAAAAAGGAAAAAAACTGAGGAGGTAACCATCGGAAGCTTCAATGAAAGCCTACTATCTACCACTGATGTCGCGATGCTCCTCAATTAGTGATGAATTTAGCACATGACTGAATGAATCGCAATGGATTTGCTCTTTCACATCTTTAATTTTAGTTTTTATTGACTAGAACAACGCTATAAAAAATTTAGAAAATTTTTTACTTTTTTAAATTTCGCAGCAACATTGGACTAATTTGGACTAAAGACTTTGGACCCGAGTGCTNAAAAAATTTAGAAAAATTTTTACTTTTTTAAATTTCGCAGTAACATTGGACTAATTTGGAAGCGCTTTTCAATGTGTAAACTACCAAAGTTTTCTTAATTAGTTGTTTTTGCAACAATTACACCACCTAAACTGATCGTGTAACTTGTCAATTAAAGGCAACAAATACGTCATAACATTCAAAATAATATTGTGTTAGTCTAGATCAAATTTTGGGTAATTAATTTGTAATTATTTGGGAAACAAATTATATTCTTGTAGTCGCAAATTTAAAACTCGGGATTGAAGTGCAGTGATGACGTGGTGCATAAATCTCGCGGCGGGCCGGNATTTGGGAAACAAATTATATTCTTGTAGTCGCAAATTTAAAACTCGGTATTGAAGTGCAGTGATGACGTGGTGCATAAATCTCTCGGCGGGCCCGTGTGCAGCTCAATAAATAACAAAAAACTCGAGTAGTACATATATTCCATGTTTGAAATGTCGGGATGGTGATTGAAAATTAAAGTAAAATGAAGGAATATGATGTAAAAAATGAGTCAAAAGTTTCTCAAATTTCAAGGTAATATGTGCAATAAAATGTTCTGAGTGGTTAATTTTTCTGTAGTTGGGAAAGTCTGATTTTACTCACTCTATTTTTCTCTAGACTTTACAGGCTGTTCCAACAAAAACGTAACTGGAAACTGTTATTTTTTCTCAAATTGAGTGAGGGAGAGAGTTTATCCTAAGGTAAAACGGGGTTTGTTACACTTATTATGACTACGTTTGTTATTGTCTTTTTTTACATGCCATTGAGAGTGAATGGCTGAGTATAAAATTTAAATTTTCTTGGAGAGGGACTTATTCCATTTTGTAGGACAAGTCCATTATCGAATGCTATTTGTCAAGCTTAGCCATTTTGGGTAAAAGACGAGGAGAGTCAGTTAGTTACCTTTTAGTTGGTACATGTACTAGACAATTCTACACATTGTTAGGTTGCGAATGGGACAATTTTTGAACCGACTTTCGGTGGGAATTGTCCCTCTCAAAGAATGTCCGTCACTTCACACTACATTCTCAAGCAGCAATTCCACTGAGATTACGCCAAGCAATTCTTCGGCAATTGATATTCGCGATGAATTATTCCATTGCCTAGTAATAACATGGAATTTTTAAACTTGAACTAGGAGAACTTTTTGCAAAAAATTAAAAAGTGAATTTTTTGTCTTTTTCCACCAGAAACTTGAACAATAATTGCTAAACTCAGCAATAAAAAACGATTTGCTGGTTCATTAGTGCTTACAGCAATTATGACGACAACAGNGACAATTTTTGAACCGACTTTCGGTGGGAATTGTCCCTCTCAAAGAATGTCCGTCACTTCACACTACATTCTCTTAAGTAGCAATTCCACTGAGATTACGCCAAGCAATTCTTCGGCAATTGATATTCGCGATGAATTATTCCATTGCCTAGTAATAACATGGAATTTTTAAACTTGAACTAGGAGAACTTTTTGAAAAAAATTAAAAAGTGAATTTTTTGTCTTTTTCTACCAGAAACTTCAAAAATAATTGCTAAACTCAGCAATAAAAAACGATTTGCTGGTTCATTAGTGCTTACAGCAATTATGACGACAACAGTCAGCAATAAATTTTTTGCCATAAACAATCATGATTGCCGGTCGTATTCCATCAATCAGCAATTATCGTTTACAATTGCTGAAGTATTGCTGAGGGCAGTAACTCAGTGGAATCGCCACTTTAGGCACAGAGCTGGTCTTCCCGATCTAAACGTCAACCGCACCGCAACAAACAACGGTCAAGACGTCTTTCTCACAAAAACTCTTCATTCCATCCTCAGAATTTGAGAATAATTTTATACTCCTGTTTCAGTTTCTTTTAATTTTAAATTTCTTTACACACAAATTTGTTAAACTGATTAAGTTTACTTTAATTACGAAAGTTGTAGATAATTTTTACAAAGTTATGTTGTTAATGAAAATTTCAAACAAGTACACTAATTTGGCAAAATCTACAAAATTCTTATGCAATTATACACCTAATCGTAATTTTTACATCCAAATCGGTCAACTATAATTTATTATACATAATTTTTCAATTATCAATTTCAATTATTTCATCATAATTTTCCCCATCCGAATACGTCAAGATTAAATTAAGTCTTTTTCCACTCAAGGTCATATATTATTGAAATCACTTTCACTATCGTTTTCTGTTTTATAGACCATTATATTAGGGTTATGCTATCATAGACGTCTTTATACAGGGTGAGTTTTTTACGACTTTCCAGGGATACCTACACTACCCTACTATCACCCACTTACATAAGTGTGACTTACACACTCGATAAAACTTGAAACCAAAGAAATGAGTGTGTGATAGTAGGATAGTGTGGGTATTCCTAGATAGTCGTAAACAACTCTCCTTGTATATTGTGACGTAATATTATATAGTACAGTGGTTTTAGCTTAATGTCACCTCCGAGGGAACCAAAAAATCGGTTGACAATAGTCGGAGGAGACCTTAGCCGATAATGTCACCTGACTGATAATTCATAGATTAGGTGACATAAACCGAAGTTCCTGGTTTTAGAGGCGCATTTTATGATACNCTTGAAACCAAAGAAATGAGTGTGTGATAGTAGGATAGTGTGGGTATTCCTAGATAGTCGTAAACAACTCTCCGTGTATATTGTGACGTATATATTATATAGTACAGTGGTTTTAGCTTAATGTCACCTCCGAGGGAACCAAAAAATCGGTTGACAATAGGCGGAGTAGACCTTAGCCGATAATTTCACCTGACTGATAATTCATAGATTAGGTGACATAAACCGAAGTTCCTGGTTTTAGAGGCGCATTTTATGATACGATACCTTTTTCGATTTATTTTATAGTTTTTGAAGTTATTACCTGAATTTGGAACACTCTAAAAGCAAATTACTTCTTAAAGTAATCAGCAAGCTTTTTTGAAATATGCCAGAGAAATGGCTTTGAGGTATTATCCTGTCAGAAACTCTCAAACTATCGGTACTTGTTTGCAAAGTTCTTCATTTCCAATGTTGCTTATCATTAAAACTTTAAGTTTCTCAATCCTAACCATGTGCCCATCTAAAGTTGGCATACTCGCGGTTGGAATTAACCCTCGACTGTGGGTGAGTCTTTAAAAAAATAAACTCTCACGATCGAGAATCTCATAGTAGATTACAACAAATANAACCCTCGACTGTGGGTGAGTCTTTAAAAAAATAAACTCTCACGATCGAGAATCTCATAGTAGATTACAACAAATAGGTTAATGAAAAAGTTCCCCCAAGGGTCTGTGACCGCCCATACCATTTAAACAAACACGAGCATATTCTGGACCTGAGAAGCGAAAGTTTCCATTAAAGTGTGGTCATGTGCCATACATTCTCTTCAAATGGGATGACAATAGGNGACCTGAGAAGCGAAAGTTTCCATTAAAGTGTGGTCATGTGCCATACATTCTCTTCAAATGGGATGACAATAGGGGGTGTGACAATATGCAGAGTATTTAGTACATGAGAGCATGGAGTTTAGCCGGGGGAAAGCCAACAGAGTGACAATAAGCGAAGTGTGACATTAAGGGGTAGTGACATTAAACTAAAACCACTGTATAACGTCCCAATGTTAGTTCACATTGCGTCACACTAGGGGATCAATATTCATTCCGACCGGTTCCCCGAAGATACAGCGCACGAAGATACGGCGCACGAAAATACGGTGCGGAATATAAGCCACCAAAATTACGGTGCCGAAAATACGGTGCCGAAATTACGGCGCCTGGAAAATACGGCGCTTGGAAAATACGGCGCATGGAAAATACGGCACATGGAAAATACGGGGCCGAAATTATGGAACAGGGAATTTGAACAAAGCGGAAACTTGTTAAAAAATTTTTAGGCTGTATTAATTACCTTAATAAATAGATAATGCCAAACGTCTAAATATAGTTCATAAAATAGAATAGGACAACCTCATAATAAGCAATATATACAAGCAGGTGGATTGTAGATAAGCGTCAAAAAATATTAGCTGAGGCACTAACACAAAGTTGATATTCTTTAGTCGTAGTATTTTCCATGTGCCGTATTTTCCACGTGCCGTATTTTCCATGTGCCATATTTTCCATGCGCCGTATTTTCCAGGCACTGTATTTTCCAGGCGGCGTATTTTCCAGGCGCCGTAATTTCCGCACCGTATTTTTGGTGCCGTAATTCGGCACCGTATTTTCCGCGCCGTATTTTCGTGCACCGTAATTTCCTGCGCCGTATTTTCATAGAACCATTTCAACCAGTAATGTTGTCACCACTGGAAGTTACTTTTGACTCATGCTCTTTACTGAAGAAAGCGTGGTGCCATAAATTATTGTCAATTGAACTCCATAAACCATGCTTTTTTGGTGATAGTATTTACAGTTTCAGAAAGATCATGCGAAAGTAGAGAAGAGGATTTCTTAATCAAATTTCTGCAACAACTAGAAAAAAAATTACGATTTTTTGAAAATTGGAATTTCGGAACAGTCTGTTGAGAGGGACATTGTACATGAGAAGTTTAGGTGTCCCAAACGAATGTTCCGAAATTCCAATTTTCAAAAAATGGTAAATTTTTAGTCTGTTTGTGGGATATATTTAATTAAAAAATTCTCTTCTCTACTTTCGCATGATCTTTCTGAAACTGTAAATACTATCACCAAAAAAATGGTTTATGGAGTTCAATTGACAATAATTTATGGCACCACGCTTTCTCCAGCAAAGAGAATGAGTCAAAAGTAAATTCAGTGAGTGGCATGACAACATTACTGGTTGGAGTGTAATAATCAGTCGTCGATAAAGTCTAGACACCCTGCACATTTCTGTTTCATCAAGGACGATTAACTAAGTGCCACCGCAAGGTGACTCCGTAAACTCGCCAAGGTTGTCTCTAAGCATTTTTACTTCAGAATTTCTAAAAAATATCAGGATTTTTTAAATATTTGCCTTATCAAATCACGGCAAACTTACAAAAGTTATGGCATTTTGACATATAAATTTGATACCTAAGTAAAATCTGATTTCTACTTAGGTGTTAAGTCTATGTTTAGGTTACTTTTATGTTTTTGAGATTAGGTAAAACACAAGCCTATCCTTAAGGAAACTTAAGTAAATACTGAATTTTTTTCAAAATTTTGATTTGGCACTTTTTCCTTCAATCAACTTCTAAATATATACACAGTAAAAGAAACATGATGAAGTTAGAAAGAGAATATATAAAATGAGTATCCACTCTGCATTCTCTAGTACATTCTGGTAACTAATAGCACAGCAATAAAAATGCTAAACTTATGGAAATAGGGTGATCAGAAATTTCAATCTTTTTCTCCTTTACTTTTTCCTCGCATTACATTTCCCATGAATTGAGACTAAAAGAAAAAGGTTGAAAAGTTTTAGCGCGATCACCCTATATTCAGAAGAGAGTAAAAAAACTCAAGTGAAAGTTGAAGAAAAGTTATAAGAACGATTTATTACAGACGGATATGTATGATTCACGAGTGGCGATATTCTAAAAAAAAAAAATTTTTTTTTTCATTGCAAATGCAATGTCAACATGACAGAAAAAAAAAAAAAAAGTAGAAAACTTTATTATTTTCCGTTAGTTTCGTTAGATTGAAGAAAATATGCGCGAATTNAGAAAAGTTATAGAACGATTTATTACAGACGGATATGTATGATTCACGAGTGGCGATATTCTAAAAAAAAAAATTTTTTTTTTCATTGCAAATGCAATGTCAACATGACAGAAAAAAAAAAAAAAAAAAGTAGAAAACTTTATTATTTTCCGTTAGTTTCGTTAGATTGAAGAAAATATGCGCGAATTNAAAAAAAAAAAAAAAGTAGAAAACTTTATTATTTTCCGTTAGTTTCGTTAGATTGAAGAAAATATGCGCGAATTTTGAGAAAGTGATCTTGAGAAAGTTTGAAAACGAATCTGAAGTTTCTTGTTTATATCCTTGCATATTGAAAAATGAGTATCCTGCTTTCGAATTGTTGCCTTACCAAATGATGCTGAGCTTAGACTTACATAAAAATGATCCCTAGCAACTTCTACCAAACCAACCAATAGGAACTCTCCTTTTGCAATAAACTTGGATTAGGGAAGGCAAGCTTGGGAATTCCATGATTTCATTTTCTCCTCTATGGCCACCAATAAACCAACTAAGCTAATCTATGGAATAAGAAAATGGCAAGAAACGCTTCTGAATAGACTTCTAGCNGCCACCAATAAACCAACTAAGCTAATCTATGGAATAAGAAAATGGCAAGAAACGCTTCTGAATAGACTTCTAGCACCATGGAGTATTTCCTCATTGACAAATGCGACAGACTGCATGTACAGTCTGTTCTAATTTGGTAAGTTTTATTTACATCACTTTTTTTTTGTCGCGGTTTAATTTGAATCAATCCTGCTGCATTATGTGTGGGAAAGTGTTTTTTTTTATGTTTTTTTTATATAATTATTTTGCCTTTTTTTCATTCGATGTCTAGCAAGCTTCGACATATAGGGTGTTTAACATTTTATTGCACCCTAGAAAGCATGACTTCATTTTTTCACTCTTTTACTGGCAGCAGCATGGGATGGGAGGAGCTACAATGAAATTGGAGAACGAGGGTGGAAAAAAAATTAAACACCCTGTACTGACAGGGGTAATCATAATAAAACCCGTTCATTCCAGCCTTTTCACCATTTATACAGAAATCAGCAAAAAGTGAGCTAACACATAGTAGGAGTTACCCTTCAATGTGGTAAGTAGGTAAAAGTTAGTATTTGAGAGTTTACCACTTTTTACCGACTTTTACCGGGGGCGAGAAAAATCCAGCCAATCAAATGACAATACTATTTCAAAATTTTAACGAGCTCAGGGGCTTGTAATTTTTATTTACCAAGTTTGGTGAAACTAAAATTCATTTACTTTAGTTGGGAATTTTAAATTTCTCGCGGATTCACTAAAATACCAACTTAGGAACTTTAAAGTGTAGTACCAATTCGTTTTGGTAAACAACCACACAATACCGAAATTAATTTACCGAATTGAAGAACATACCCCTAGTGATTACAATTCATGGGGTTAAACTTGTATAGTGAATAAACCAAACTCACTTTTTCAAATGTTTACTATTTGCCCGCTAATTTTTTGTAACATTTAAAAACCCTCAGTTTATAAAATACTCGCNAAGTTTGGTGAAACTAAAATTCATTTACTTTAGTTGGGAATTTTAAATTTCTCGCGGATTCACTAAAATACCAACTTAGGAACTTTAAAGTGTAGTACCAATTCGTTTTGGTAAACAACCACACAATACCGAAATTAATNTAGTTGGGAATTTTAAATTTCTCGCGGATTCACTAAAATACCAACTTAGGAACTTTAAAGTGTAGTACCAATTCTTTTTGGTAAACAACCACACAATACCGAAATTAATTTACCGAAAATTTNCACTAAAATACCAACTTAGGAACTTTAAAGTGTAGTACCAATTCGTTTTGGTAAACAACCACACAATACCGAAATTAATTTACCGAATTGAAGAACATACCCCTAGTGATTACAATTCATGGGGTTAAACTTGTATAGTGAATAAACCAAACTCACTTTTTCAAATGTTTACTATTTGCCCGCTAATTTTTTGTAACATTTAAAAACCCTCACTTTTTAAAATACTCCCACACGGGTCACTCCACCAGCTCAGTGTCATGGTATGGTTTCTGTCATCACACATTAGCTCAATTTTGCTAATTTCAACCGAAGTGAAGACATATATAAAGTTTTTATCATAGTCACCTTGTATAGAAATTCTACGCGGTGAAAGTAAAAATTTAGGCGGCATTAGATATGAAACATACTGTACAACAAAGAAAAAAATATAAATGATTGATAAAAATTAATATGTACATACTTTAGACGATATTCTTCCAATTACAATATCTACCACACACTCATTCCATGAATATTGAATTATGAAAATTAGATCCCAAAAAGCTAAGGAACAAAAATGTCGGTGAGTTATCGTGTACCAGAACTTCATCGACTCCCACAGAATAAGTCCACCATATAGTTCAGTCATGTGGTTCAAGATTCTTTCAATTTCGTTTGAAAATAAGTGAAGTGGATATAATTTTAAGAGAGATTTTGTCCTTTTTTTCTCCTTGACTTGAATCCGAAGAATGAAAATTAATGGAATCTCTGTGAAAGTCAAAGTCTGAGCCAGAGAACTCGCCATCCCCATAACTCCAATAAGTTTAATAACTTTCCGAATGTCTTATTTCTCCCAACTTTCTAGTCTTTAAAAGCTAAGAGTAGAAAATGTCCAGATAAAAGGACTAAATGGAAGGGAATTTAAGTTATACTCATTCGAAAATGTGTTGATAATTTATTCTTTCTCATACAGTCAGTCCCATGTCCCACCCTCAATGCCATTAAGAGCGTCTTGAAAGCTAAAGTTGACGTCATCCAAAATTTCCAATATTCCATCGTCGAAAGCAATGGTGAAATTTTAGTTTTTTATAATATTTTCAAATAAATACAATAAATTTGAGTGTCCACTAAACAATTTAAATGCACTCGCATGACGCTAAATATGACGTACGCACGCCTTAGAAGGCAAACAAGTTGGCACTTTTTTGTACACTATACAGGGTCATTAATTTTTTCTTGTACCCTCTTTCTCTACAATCACCGTAGTTTCTCCCAATTTATGTTGTCGCTTGAAATAGAGCGGGATAAAAGGATATTAAATCAAAACAATTATTTTTATGAGAATAAGGAATTTTGTAATGGTGATAAATGGTTAATTGAGAGAATAAACCATACATGGGTATGTTGACTTCCATCCTGCCCTCATACCCTCACTAACCAAGTCTGCTCTCCTGCCTTCACGAACCAACCCTGCCCTCGTGCCCTCGACCTCACGAACCAAGTCTGCCTTTGTGCCCTCATGCTATTAACTGTTTTTATGCCCTCAGGNCCTCGTGCCCTCGACCTCACGAACCAAGTCTGCCTTTGTGCCCTCATGCTATTAACTGTTTTTATGCCCTCAGGGGCGCCCTCATCGAAACGGCAAGAGGGATCTTTACCATTGTGAGAGAATAAGTAGAGTATCCGGTGTATTTCTACACTCGACCATGGTTCTCCTTATTTCACAGGATTGGTTTTAACTCATACTTGTCATTGTCTCTAGGGATCAAAGCCTCGCTTATGAGAGTACGAGTCTCCTCATNGATTGGTTTTAACTCATACTTGTCATTGTCTCTAGGGATCAAAGCCTCGCTTATGAGAGTACGAGTCTCCTCATATCTAACCACCGGGCGATAGAGAATCCTTCTCTCACCATGTAAGATTCAAAATGGAAAATTATCCAGATGCAAATAAACCAGTAGAGAAGCTTTAGAACTGGTGTCGGAACAAGGCTCTAGACCCAGAGACAACGAAGCAAACATGGGAAACAAAAATATGATGACCACGTACTTTCAAATTGTAATGTTGTATTTGTAAATATTTTTACCATGTTTATTGGCAACTTGAATTTTTTTTTTGATAAAAAAAAAACAAGCGCATTTGTTTAAGATTGGTTCCTGGTTTAATTTAACTGCCAAATAAAATCAAAATCAAACTCAATCATTAAGTTTGCATTTTAAATTAGTTTTCAATTTAAAAATAACAGAAATTAAATGTTTATGTGTAGGCACGTTAACTGGCCTAGTGCCCTCACGATCCTTGTCTACCCTCCTGCTCTCACAAACCAAATCTGGTCTCATGTCATCACTAACCAAGCCTGACCTCTTGCCCTCGTGCCTTCATGTTGTAACTTGCCCTCGCGCCCTCAACGAGAGGGCACTTTCCCCATGTATGGAATAAACTCAAAGTGAAATTGGGTATGATCCCTGCCCATCTACTCCACCTCACTCAGCAGAAAACCTGCCGACTCCTGTTTACTTCTCTGCTTCACTCCTATGGTTTCTACTACTCATTGCTTATTTCTGCTAACATTATGCCGTAGCAGACTAAGGGTTGAACTAAAGTCTCTCAGTGACATGGAAAAATGATGTGATATGAAAGCATTCTTTGTAGGATGTAGAAAAACTATAGCGATACTGTACAAGGTGAGTAATCCTTTTTATTACCTTAAAACGCAAGCTTTCACATGACGTCATTTTTCCATGTCATGGAGAAGGGATTTTACATTAAAATGTAAAACAGTCTGCTGCGGCAGCATAATGTTGGAAGAAATAAGCAAAATCTAAGATTCGGCGGGATTTAGATTAAAATAAGAAATGAGTAATGCAAAAGAGTAGAGCAAAANGAACTAAAGTCTCTCAGTGACATGGAAAAATGATGTGATATGAAAGCATTCTTTGTAGGATGTAGAAAAACTATAGCGATACTGTACAAGGTGAGTAATCCTTTTTATTACCTTAAAACGCAAGCTTTCACATGACGTCATTTTTCCATGTCATGGAGAAGGGATTTTACATTAAAATTCACAGTCTGCTGCGGCAGCATAATGTTGGAAGAAATAAGCAAAATCTAAGATTCGGCGGGATTTAGATTAAAATAAGAAATGAGTAATGCAAAAGAGTAGAGCAAAACAGAGGCAGAGAGACAGGTTCTCCGTTCAATAAGATGGAATAAATCCCAGGGGTCATTCCTCGAATTGGTTTTCTCTCTCAATTCACCACCTAGATACCAGCATTACAAAATAGTGTATCGTCACAAATTATTTGTTTCGAGTAGCTATACGCTAACGCAAAGCAATGGAGCAAACTAAAGAGGCGATCAGAGGGTCCGGCAGGTTCTCTGTTGAGTGAGGTGAATCTGGAGTGGTTAAACAGGGACAGCCAATTTAATCCGGGCCTTCTTTCTCCACCTTTCACCGAAAACGCCTTGGGGCAGGCGGCACACAATTAGTAAATAATGGAAGTTAATATCATTGACGACATAAAATATCTATTTCGATTATACATAACCCTAATGTAAAGCAATGGATGAAACCAGAAGCAGAGAGAGGGGTTGGCAGGTTCTCTGTTGAGTGAGATAGAGTAGATCGAAAGGGACCATACCCCATTCATCGATTTGAGTTTACTCTCTCAACTCTCTGCTTCTGCTGTAAATTACCCTATTCCGTAGCCGATAACCAGCAGGTTTTCAAATGCATGAAAATCAATCGGATTACCCTCAACTAGCATATAACCCGAACTTTTTTCATACGTAAATACAATAATTTCAAGCGTTTTTTGTTCATTCAGCTGTTAATTGTTTCAAGAATTACAAATTTCAACCACTGCTAACACTACGGATAACTAACAATCAGAAACAATATGCAGCGAAATTTAAAATAATTACAGTGTTGACTTGAATAAGCAATCATCGCACTCAATACTCGAGAAATAATTTATAGCGCGAGAAATGTACAAATGAATCTTTTCACACAACAGTGGAAGTGGATTTAAAATAGATAAACAAATTATTGAATTTACGAGAATTCGATATGGAATTATGAATCACGACGAAATGATTGCAATTTTTCTGAACTCGCGAGATCTATAACTGATTGTTGCCACAGGCCCACCAAAGCACGGTGTCTATGGTGGTACTAAGTGTTTGATGATAGCATTATTTAGATGGTATCGTGCAACGTTAAGAACCCCAATAGATACCCTGTTATTTCGCGCCGTTCGCACACAGGCTTTCTAGTCTTTTCAACAAAACTTACAAACATTCAGTCGCGTGATTTTTATAATACAACAGATAACCCACCCTCTTCTATAACCAGCAAAAAAAAAATTTTGAAGCAATAACATCGTATAATCCGCGGGTAATAGACGAGGGAATAGAATAATTCGCTAAAGTACCTCGAGCACACTGTGGCGGGGCTGAACAGCCACTTTGAGTTTGAGACAGGGATTGCCACAAAAATTTGGTCTCTGGTGGGGTATGATCCCACGTCTTGGATACTCCGGACCTGACGCACTAACCATTTGTGCTGCAGAACCTAGTTCGACAATCCTGTTCTCAAACTCAATACAACTCCGAACTCTCCTTCCTGGTCATTCATTGCCAGGTAAGGAGTCTACTGTCTCATTTATGAGTACAGTAGTGGGGATTGAGTCTTATGCTNCAGTACAGTAGTGGGGATTGAGTCTTATGCTCAAATCCCCACAACACATTAACTTCATTCCCTCCAGCTTTTGGATTTAGCGCTATTTCTGATATACTAGAAGTACCGATTGAGTATTAAGTTCCAAGCGTCTTTTCTGCGAAACGCGAAACTTTGAGGATAATAACAAATCTGACTTTGAATTGATAACATGAGTCTGAGAAAAAGTCTTTTGGTCTGCTGCTTGTTTCGTTAATTTCCTACTCGCAGAGTTGTTCACTCCAATAAAACCGCTATGGGAAACG
>NIPM01000107.1:190303-207360 GCA_002738285.1 Holacanthella duospinosa
TATATAAATACCCACTGCGCATACAAAAGTACATTGCACATAAATAAATACCCACTGCGCATATATGAATGCTTACTGCGCATATGCAAATGTCCACTGCGCATGCAATAGTCCATATTGCACAACTAGTCACCATTATTTTTATTGGGTAGGGAGGAATCTAAAAAAAATACTGAATTATTGGACTCGCAAGGATGAGTTCATTTTAACTTGGGACATCCATGACAATTCAAATTAAATTCTAATTCTGAGTTGGAATGGAAGTTTCAATGAACTTTGTACCCATGGATGACCCTTAAGGGTCTCAGCCTCGTTAACCAATATTACATTCAGAATCAGGATGAAAAATTGGATAATATGGCAATTCTCAAAAGTACAATTTCACAATTTCAAATTCAACTACTTAATATCTGTGCCCAACTTTGCATCAGATTATGGTTGTTCAAATTAGTTTTTAGTCCAACTCAAAATCCAAGATCTTAATTTTTTCAAACTTTCTCGCGTTGAGCAGAAAAGACGCTTGGAACTTAATACTCAATCGCTAAATGTCTAACAGCTCTGCTGCTAGGAGTAGCGTAGCTGCTATTTCTAGGTGCTTTGCTCCTACTTCTAGGGGCTTGCAGCGTTGCCAACCTTTCGTAGTATGCTTTTGAATTTTGCTATAAAAATTCTATATAAAAAAAAATTTATAAAATAATAATCAAGTAATTGTAAAACTAATGAGGAAAAAAATGTTTTTGAATAATGTATGTTGTGACTTAAAATATCACAAGTGTGTTGAATTTAGGTTGGAAAGCCAATTTTACCTATGAATTTAAGAACACTACAACTAAATTAAAATGTTTCAAATTTTGAATATTAAAAAAATTTTTTGAGTGTTCTATGGAATATAGAAAGCACAAATTGAACAACCCTGAATCATCATAGTTCAATCAAGTTAGTAAATTAAGTCTGGAATTTAGAAAAAGTTTCTCTGAATCAATCTCACTAAAATCTATGATGATTCATCAGTTGATGAATAAAATGATAATTTTTAGCTTGAACAAGTTTCATACTTGGAACTTGTTGAACTTGCTTCCATAATAACCAATCAAATTTCTATTTAATTATGCACGATGTTTTCGGAAAACATTATATAAGGAAATACAGCGAAAGAAAAAGTTGAAAAGTAATTGCTATTTCTCAAAAGAAAAAGTTTATGGAAAATTTAGAGATATTAAAAGTTGAGCTTACCGAAGTATTAAATATCTCATTACAACGTAAATCGTTTATTAGGTTATTCAACAGAAGTTTTTTTCTCACAATTGAAATGCGTGCGAAATAATTTCTTTTAGGATAATACGGCTAGTTTCAATAAATGAAATGTTGCCAGCGCCAATGCCACCAGATCTAGCAGCAGCCCCTACATATAGAAGCTGCTCCTATATCTAGGAGCTCAAGCTTCTAGATTTAGCTTAAGAATCCCTAGATTTAGCAGCAGAGTCCCTAGATTTAGCAGCTTCACTTTAAATTATTTTTTCTAAAATCGGGTATGAATTATTCTCGACCGAGCTTTATGGCAGTCGAAAAACTATAGGATCAGCTATTAATTAAAGAAAAAATTAACCAGC
The DNA here is from genome assembly GCA_002738285.1 of Holacanthella duospinosa. Classification (NCBI taxonomy): domain Eukaryota; kingdom Metazoa; phylum Arthropoda; class Collembola; order Poduromorpha; family Neanuridae; genus Holacanthella; species Holacanthella duospinosa. The sequence goes on from NIPM01000107.1 coordinate 191,914, forward strand.
AATTTTGGACCGTGTAATTTATAGACACATTTTATTGAATAACTTAGNATCTTAATTTTTTCAAACTTTCTCGCGTTGAGCAGAAAAGACGCTTGGAACTTAATACTCAATCGCTAAATGTAGTGGACGCTATATCTAACAGCTCTGCTGCTAGGAGTAGCGTAGCTGCTATTTCTAGGTGCTTTGCTCCTACTTCTAGGGGCTTGCAGCGTTCCCAACCTTTCGTAGTATGCTTTTGAATTTTGCTATAAAAATTCTATATAAAAAAAAATTTATAAAATAATAATCAAGTAATTGTAAAACTAATGAGGAAAAAAATGTTTTTGAATAATGTATGTTGTGACTTAAAATATCACAAGTGTGTTGAATTTAGGTTGGAAAGCCAATTTTACCTATGAATTTAAGAACACTACAACTAAATTAAAATGTTTCAAATTTTGAATATTAAAAAATTTTTTTGAGTGTTCTATGGAATATACAAAGCACAAATTGAACAACCCTGAATCATCATAGTTCAATCAAGTTAGTAAATTAAGTCTTGCATTTAGAAAAAGTTTCTCTGAATCAATCTCACTAAAATCTATGACGATTCATCAGTTGATGAATAAAATGATAATTTTTAGCTTGAACAAGTTTCATACTTGGAACTTGTTGAACTTGCTTCCATAATAACCAATCAAATTTCTATTTAATTATGCACGATGTTTTCGGAAAACATTATATAAGGAAATACAGCGAAAGAAAAAGTTGAAAATTAATTGCTATTTCTCAAAAGAAAAAGTTTATGGAAAATTTAGAGATATTAAAAGTTGAGCTTACCGAAGTATTAAATATCCCATTACAACGTAAATCGTTTATTAGGTTATTCAACAAAAGTTTTTTTCTCACAATTGAAATGCGTGCGAAATAATTTCTTTTAGGATAATACGGATAGTTTCAATAAATGAAATGTTGCCAGCGCCAATGCCACCAGATCTAGCAGCAGCCCCTACATATAGAAGCTGCTCCTATATCTAGGAGCTCAAGCTTCTAGATTTAGCTTCAGAATCCCTAGATTTAGCAGCTTCACTTTTAAATTATTTTTTCTAAAATCGGGTATGAATTATTCTCGACCGAGCTTTATGTCAGTCGAAAAACTATAGGATCAGGTATTAATTAAAGAAAAAATTAACCAGCAATTTTGGACCGTGTAATTTATAGACACATTTTATTGAATAACTTAGNTATTAATTAAAGAAAAAATTAACCAGCAATTTTGGACCGTGTAATTTATAGACACATTTTATTGAATAACTTAGCCCTGCCACGGTAAATTTTTTTTTGGCGCGGTGAAAAGTTGCTAAATTTGATTTACTATCGATTAAAAATAGTAGCTAAACTCGTCAACAAGATATAAGTTCGAGCTTTTGAAAATAAGTTTAGTTCTGCTAGATCTAGCAGAAACAAGACGCTAGATCTAAGAACTTAGCCCTTACATCTAGTAGGCTGAGCTGCTAAATCTAGCAGCCCGCGGCTAGATCTAATGGATCCAGCAGCGGGCTGCTACTTCTGGTGTATCATATACCTTACTGTCTTTATTTGGTCTCAATTATTTTTTGGTTGAAAGCGACTTTCTACAGCCCGGATTAACTTGGCTAACCTTGTACTCCATTCTCCGACTGTTTTTCTCTCAACTAACCATCTCTCACCATTACAAAATGCATATCCTAAGAAATACTTATTTTTTTTTTATTCGCAAATATTGTAAGCCACAACATAAGATTGGAAGGAGTTACGGTGATAGTTGAGAAAGAGGGCACTGAAACGACTACTCACTCTGTAAATGGGGACGAGCGTGGGACTGTCGTATGCCTTTGCCTAAAGCTCTTGAGTATGTGTGTAAAGTTTCTCTTCTTTCTCTCTCATTGGCCAATTTCTGATTCTATGGCATAAGCTCCGAATGACGATGACTAAAGCTGGATCCAGAGTAAGAGTTTTACTCATTACCTGCTCATGCCCTTCTCATTCTAATCTATTTTTACCGATCCAGAGTTTCCTGTCTCAGTACCACTTCATTCTCATTTGAATGCGCTAGGAACGAAGTGAGCTTGAGAAAACCATCCACACTTTCTTTTCTCATTCCGCTCTCATTTGGGAGTAGACTCCAATCCTACTTTTCAATTGAGAACGACGTAAGAAAATATTTTTATTAATTTTATGACCCTTTCATAAAATATGTTGCGCATATATACATTGAACGGTTTACTTTTTCTGAATCCCACGTAAAGCATCATTTTCNGTTGCGCATATATACATTGAACGGTTTACTTTTTCTGAATCCCACGTAAAGCATCATTTTCAGTATCAATTAAGGATTTTTGATTTCCATTTAAAACTTGTTTTACAACTGAGCGCGAACTACACGATCCAAAGTTGAATGTCATATCTCTCTGCTGAGAAGGGCATGGCAAGGACAAGGGAATGGTAATGAACTAGGAATTTGAGAAGCATTTTTAGTCCATTTGGACACAGAATGAGAAAAAAACGGTAACACCATGGCATGAGAACTTTACTCTGGATTCAGCTTAAATATTACCATGAAGCCTAAGTTCCAACTCTTCTCTCATAGCCCTTGAATCCCTTCTTCACATTTTTTCTTCGCTTTTACACCCAAATTTGACAACCAAGTTAACGAAAATATGGCATTGGCTACTATTGTTATTATAATTGACCAATAAAAATTCAAATCACGGAATCAATGTCTTTCCTACAGTTCTGTTCAAAATACTTTTGTTTTCAAAATACTTTTGTTTTCAAAAAAATTCAAGTAGTCTGTGATGATAAGTTAGTCGGAATGGATCGTTTGACACGTGAGTTTTATATGAAATCATTTCATTTTGGATATGTAGCCGTTGCTTAATATCTGCTGCTTCATCTAAGGAAAAAATATGACGTGGATGAAATAGTTGAAAGAATAAATTGCGATTTTTTTTTGCACTTTATGAATTAAAATGCCATATTAAAGCGCTGAGTGCAGATTGANGAAAGAATAAATTGCGATTTTTTTTTGCACTTTATGAATTAAAATGCCATATTAAAGCGCTGAGTGCAGATTGAGTCGTTGTTTTCTGCAATTTCTATTAAATTAAAATTTTTAATCTCTTGAAGCCAAACTATGGCAATTCGAAACTTTTATCGTCATAGAAAAAACTATTCAAGTCAAGGACTGTAAAAGTTGTTAAATCTAACCTGATCCTTTCCTTGGATCCTGATTGGTAGATGAAGAACTCGCAATTGGCATCACATCTGAGAAGACCGAGTCAGACCTAAAATTTGCAAATTTCCTTCTGAAATGGTAGGAGTGATGAGAGGAGGCGGAGTCTCTTTTAATATTCGACATGGAGTCACTTGAGCTCGTCCGTGGAGTCGACGTTTGACGGCGTGAATCCTGCGCCTGCGTCGACTGTCTCTGTCGCTTCTCATCTTCGTCATCCCTACTCAACAGTCGCCTCATTTCTTCTCCATCAATTCCACTTCCTCCACATCGGTCAACTGTATCTTCTGAAAGTATATTTTCAACTTCTTCTAATTGTCCTTCAGAATTTCTTGAAAAATTTTCACAACTAGTATCTGGATCAGAAGACATTTTCTTTGAGTCGAATGGAATTTGAGATGGAAAGGTCAGTGGAGTCTTTTTCAGATTCAATACCACTGATGAGCACCGAGATGGACAAAAACAATTACAAAAATCCACTTGTACTCCAATCGATCTGCTAAAATTTATAACATAAAATAGTATTAAATTATGAAAATAGACAACAAACTGATCAATTAAATATTTACGAACTAGTGACAAACAAGTTTGATGTGTATCCATCAAGGCTGAATTCACCTTTATGGTGCAAACATGTCGGTCGAAAACAATAATTGCGAAAAGAAAGGTGGCGATAGGTTAACAGAATTTTTTATACAGTCCGGGACAAATTCTTAGAACGGGTTCATGGGGTTTGTAGGAGAAAGTTCTACTTCATAATTTTTTTTTGATGTGAATAAATTTTGTTTTTTGCTTCGAAATATATCCTTTTATGAAAAAAACATGGACGAGTGATTTAAAAAAATAAGGTCACAGATCAAGGAGTCAAGAGATGATTTATTAAGACTATATTATCTTTACTTCAAGAAAAACATGGGTTTCATTCTTATGAAAAAAAATGAATTCTGTTTTCTTTTTCAAATTCAGACTGAATATTCTTATTATTATAAAGAAAGTTATTATGGTAAGGTAATTATAAGTAACCCAATAATTATGAACTGCCGAGAGTTGGTTGTTACTTTCTAACCTGTAATGTAAATCATTCTTGAGTACTAATTAAAATGATCAATATGAAAAAAAGTGAGTTGGTCGGTATTCTGAATTATTAATCGGCGAATAGCTTAGGTGGAGGAGTCTATACGATCGTCGTGTCCGTCTGTCTATTCCATTATGTCTATGTTTAGATACATCTGGTGCAAATTTAAGAAATTGGCATTTGNGTCGTGTCCGTCTGTCTATTCCATTATGTCTATGTTTAGATACATCTGGTGCAAATTTAAGAAATTGGCATTTTACAACCATTTCTGACAGCTGCCTTAAGCGAATGTTGCTTTTTAACTATCATTCACAACCTATCGATGTTAGACCCTCTGAATGACTCCAATCTACCATTGCTGCTTCTTTCTTAAGTACATTTTGAATGCATTTATTGCAGAATGATTTTACTTGCGTGTCAATGCCAATGATAGGTTAAAAATGCAAGAACGTTAAGTATCATTAGCCCNGTCGTGTCCGTCTGTCTATTCCATTATGTCTATGTTTAGATACATCTGGTGCAAATTTAAGAAATTGGCATTTGTCAACCATTTCTGACAGCTGCCTTAAGCGAATGTTGCTTTTTAACTATCATTCACAACCTATCGATGTTAGACATAGAGACCCTCTGAATGACTCCAATCTACCATTGCTGCTTCTTTCTTAAGTACATTTTGAATGCATTTACTGCAGAATGATTTTACTTGCGTGTCAATGCCAATGATAGGTTAAAAATGCAAGAACGTTAAGTATCATTAGCCCNTGCAGAATGATTTTACTTGCGTGTCAATGCCAATGATAGGTTAAAAATGCAAGAACGTTAAGTATCATTAGCCCTATTCTAAAGCAGATACATAATAAATATAAACAAAGCTTAGCTATATTTGCACCCAGAGATACTAATATAGGAAATGCATCTCAGAGCGATTGAATCAAAAAGCTCCACTTCAGAATAGAATTATGGTAAGTCTGACATTACCAACTTTCATTTCCGGGGAGTGGTTTAACCCTCTACATGAGTCACGAGTCTCTGCTGGCATCCTGATTCGTGGAAATTATCTCTGCTGTTTTAGTGATTGGTCTTCGGGAAACAACATACCTTGCATGGAATATCTTTTATTAGTATTAGTATCTCTCATCTATGTAACAGAGTGTTATTTAAATAAGTAGGGTTTTATAATCATAAGAGTGACACAGCGTGGGTTGGTCGTCCTGCCATACAGCACATTACCTTAGAACTTAAATTCTCGCACAGAATTTGAGAGGCTAACAAATCTAACCTTTACTGTTACTCTCAAAATAGTAACACTTTAAGCAAATCAATTACTTGGTTTACGTGTTCACAGAAATTCTGACATCATAATACAGAATTAAATATTCCAATTATGATTTTAAATAAATAATTTTGTAAAAACAAAAAATTTTTTTTTGAATTTACCAAATTATAGTAGGGGTCTACCTTTTCATATTCCACACTTTCACACTTTCACACTTTCACAGAAGTGTGAAGGAGAAGTGCGAAACTCCTCCCCAGAAAGTGTAAAGAACCAGTTACAGAAGTGCAGAAAAACAGGTCTCACCCGAAAAAATTTCATACTTGAGCACTTTCACACTTTCACAGAAGTCTTTACAAAAGTGTGAAAACACGCCCCGAAATTCAAAACTTGCCAATGAGACTCCGTAGCGGGACAAAGTGTAAAAGTGTAAAAGTGTAAAAGTGATCAAATAATTTTTTCACACTTGTTTACACTTCTAATACTCCGTCAATTTAAAACGTGATTCAAAACTTCAGATTTTCGTTTCAATTGTTTTCAAGATTTTGATTAACGACAAAAATCATTTAAAATAAAATTACCTGCTCAACCTCAATTAAATTCAGGTAAATTTCATCTTCCTTAGACTCATCAGCAGAACCAAGATCCTCCAAATCGTGCAAAGCATCCTCAAATATGTTGCAAATAACTTTTTACTAAATAATAGTAAATAAACTAAACTTTTTACTAAATAATTTAATTACTAAAACTCAAGTAGAAGTTACTTCAAAACTAGGGCTCACCCGATTCCTCTTCACACTTTTGCACACTAGTACAGAAAGAGTTGAAATATTTTCAAGTGTGAATTGTATAGAGGCCTCACCCGTTGTGGCTTCACACTCATGCGCGCTTCAACATAAAAGTGTGCAATAAAGTCATCTGTGAAAGTGTGAAACTAAAAAGGTAGACCCCTAGTATATTACCAAGTATAGGTGTTTAGAATAAAATCACAGTTTGTTGTGTTTCGCCGGCGCATAACTTCTAAACTTCTCAGTCTTGTTGGCATTTTTTGAAGTTTGAATGGAGAAGGTAAATTGTGTCATATAAATAACCCTATTTGTTTGCATCATTGTCTCAGAGCTACTCAGAACACAAAGTTGATAAAATTCATTCAAGTATTAAATTACGGGTTTGCAACAATGCCTCAGAGCTAACAGCTAATCGTAACTGATTTAGCACATACCATTAGGGTTGTTAACGTGCCGTATCGTGGCGTGTCTACAGTAGACACGATACAGAACGATAATTTTCTGTGTCGACACGACACGGTACGGTATGCTTTTATCGAAAACACGGCACGGAACAGAACGACACGTGCAAAAAGTGGACACGACACAGTTACAATAAGAATTTTTTGTCAAATCTTTATACATTTATTTCTATTCGTACCAAAATTTAATTGCTAGAGCAATTATAGCTTTGAATTTGAAAACATAATCTAATATTTTGTCAACTAGTGATTTTGTTTTGATCCATAATTTTAAGAAACGCATACAGAAACAATTTTTGATTTGATGTAGTGTAGATTTCTGTGAAGATAATTGGATTCTTTTAAAAGCACTCCGTTCCACAAATTACCAGATGTTCACGTGCAATAATTTGTTCAAATGAAGAAAGTAGATCATGCGTCTACTAAAGGGTGTCCGGGAAGTAGAGGCACAACTTTGATAATGATATATGAATGTCGCCTGAAATGAAATCTGTCTTCCAAAAATAAGAAACAGAATCAGAATCGCATTTCGTACATGAAGTCTTGTTTGTGGTGACTTGGATCAACAAAAATGTCTAGAAAAAATGGTGAGATATTTGCTGCGGATATTTTTCACTACTACAGAAATTTCGCAATTCAAGACAAGAAAATCACTATCCAAAATTTTCTAGCAGAGCGTATGAGCAGACTAATATTTTATTATATTTTTAAGAGGTATTAGGCTTCTATTTAGACTAATTTTAAACTTCTACCTGGCCATCGTCACGAGAAATTTTTACCAGAGGAATTAAAGAAAGTGAAGAAAGTGGTTCATCGTCAGTCCAACACACCTGTCCGCATTGCAACTAAACGAATCAAATTTACGAGGTTTACCGAGTCGGATATCAAAGTAAACAAGCTGCGGTTTACGGCTAACACCATGAAACAGTCTCTGAAATATTTCAAGAATAAGGAGAAGCGAGCGATGATCAGCATTAGAAAAAGTTTCAAAATTGCGTGAAAGAAATTCCTCACCACGGATGACAAAAATTACGCTACATTTGACCATTTCCATTTGCTAAGCACAAAATGTGTGCTTAGCGCAAATTAATTTGCGTTGGATTATGAAAACAAATTTACCTAAATCACCAAATTCAGCCGGAAATATTTTGTTTGGCAGGAAATTGACGAAATTTAAAATGTGTTAGAGTCATTTGATGCGGAAAGGGCCTGAACTAAAAAATCTACCTGCGAGAGTGTCTGAAGCAACGATTGCTTCCATTCATACACAAGCATTACGAATTAGAAGACGTTTTATTTTAGCTTGAGCAGGCATGTTCAAAATTCGCCACTACCGATGTAGACATTCTAAGTCAGAAAATTGTCCATTTTGTACCAAAGTCTATAAGCCCCTTAAACATGACACAGGCAAAAGGAATTGAAGAATTTGGGTTATTTGCAAAAACCAGTACTGTCAGATACCCAAACAACCTAAAATCATCCAAGGTTTCAAGCAGTAGGAAAAAAGGTGATGGGACATGCCTACTAGAACCTTCGAGGAATCGGATTCAATAAAGTCAGGCGGGCGATGTATGACCTTTGAAATAACGGGATATATTAGTTAGTATTTATGACAGATTTTCATTCCAGTATACTTATTGGTTGTTCTGCAATCTCAGTTTAAAATTTGTGCCTCTACTTCCCGGACATTCTTTATTAGTAGAGAAACATTCGTGCTGATGTCTTTATGCTGGGTTCTTGCATGTCTCGAAGTTTTCCGTAGTTTGAGCATGCGCGATTTAGGTGAAATCATTTTTATACAATATTCGCTCACTTTATGCCTACCTGCATCAGACACAGTGCTGAAAATATTATAAAACAGTGGAAGCAACTTTTGGCTCGCGCTCTAGTCCGTTTTATACAGGGTGAACCAACTTAATCCGGGCCTTCTTTCTTCGCCTTTCACCAAAAACGGCTTGGGGCAAGCGATAGACAATAGTAAATGATGGAAGTGAAGTTAATTTTATTGTAATCACTATTAAATATCTGTTCCGATGCAAAGCAATGGAGCAAAGCAGAGAGACAGAGAGAGGAGGGGTCGGCAGGTTCTCTGTTGAGTCAGGTGGAATAGATGCCAAGGGATCGTACCCCATTCCTCTAGTTGCTCATTCTCTCAACTACCCATCTTTCAGCATTACAGAATGTCCTTTGTTTAAATTAATTAATTTTTGAAGAGGAATGTTTTCTCAAACAGACGCTAACTTCATTCCTTACAACTTTTGTATTTTGTGCTCTTTATTTGCTGTCTTAAATTTTTTTTGGTGAAAGCGATTTTCTACGGCCCGGATTAAGTTGGTTCACCCTGTACTTAAGACCAAGTTAAGTTTCTAACTTAATTATTTTCCTGTCAAGTGGTGTTATTTCAAAAAAAAATAACACAATAACAAAATAACAAAAGCAGGATAGCAAAAAATCAGGTGTCCAAGATGGAAGGGAAAAAAGTTATGATTTATTGAATATTATCGAACCGAATAGCCGTGAGCCGCACGCGATTTATAGCCGATTTATGTACCAAGTGATTAGACCATTGCTTTTGAGTCCCGAGCTTTATAATTTGCGGCGGCTAGAAAATAACTTTTTGCCCAAATAATTAAAAATTAAATAGCCAAAATCTGATCTAGAATGAGATAATATTCTTTAAATGTTATGAAGTATTTGTTTCCTGTAATTGACTAATTACACGATCAGTTAGGTGGTGTAATTTCTGCAGAAACAACTCTAATTAAGAAAATTGGACAAGAGAACTTGACAATAGCTTATTCCATAGCTTAAAGTGAAGGGCGCTACCAAGTACACGGTTAGACACCTTTTAGTCCAAAGTTGCTGAGAAATTTTGAAAAATAAATTTATTTCTTAATTTTTATACCCTTGTTCTAATGAATAAAAAGTGTGATTAAAGATGGGAAAGAGCAAATTCACTGTGATTCATTCACTCAAGCACTAAATGTATCACCAATTTATGACAATCGCGTAAAGCATTTTATCTTTTTCAAAATTTGTATAATATAGGCACAGGTGGTAGATGGTAGTCTCGTATGGAAACTTCTGATGGTAACCTCCCCCGTTCTTTTCTTTTTTTAGTTCCATTCTTTATGTTTATTATTTATTATTATTTATTCATTAATCTTCATGTTGAAGTCTAACAAGTATCTTACGTTTTCAGTACCCTTGGAAGTTACTAAAAACTTTCCATGGAAAGTTCTTATTTACCCTTCAGTGACTATATCCAACCCACAAAATCTTAATGGTGATCGTGCTTAACCTCTCAATTCTGCCAAAATGATAATTTTTTTCGGTATAGTGTGCACAAGTCTAATTTAAAAAAAAAATTTTGAGAAGTTGAGTTCTACTTTCCGATTGTCTTTTATTTGTAGGCGAGCTCTTCTGCGCAACTCCAAAATTTTTAGCAAAACTGCTTTCGACTTTTAAAAGTGTAAAGGAGGAACAACGGGACAAGGAAATGGAGTCTAGAGCCAAACTACTACAAAAAGCGGAATACCACTCGGAATTAGTCCCAGCGCAAGTCCTGAAAAATTCCCGCCGTGATCCGGATAAAATGCTAACCAAAAAACAACTCGAAAAATAGTTTGTATCGGTAATTTTTTCTGACCCAGCCTTTATTTTTCCCAGAGATTATTTTTCCATTTATTAATCGGTAAATATCAATAAAAAATACCAATTATTGATATATATTTTTTCTTCAAAATATCCTTCCTTTAATCTATGTATTACCGCATGTGTGAATACAAACCCTTAAACACTGGAACCGAGTCGAAAATTTCATTTCCAAATCTGAATGCTGGCTAATTAACGTTACAGTAAAACTCCAGCTTTTAGATACCCAAAAATATTGCTAATATTTGGCTAGACAAAATGAATTGAAACATTTTTCACTACTCTTCGAATATTAGGACGGAGGGCATAGATATTTATTGTTAATTAATTCGTTAGAATTTAAGATAGCTTATGTGCAACATTCAACCACTCCGGGCAACACTGGGCGAAATAAAGATTCTGCTGATAAATACCAATACTAACTGTGTGTTATCTGCCAATAACGTTGAAATGTTTACCTGTGAAGCTTTTGACATATATGGCAATTTGGCAAAAAATAATAACAAATATTAGAAATATCGGAAAGCTATAAAAATAGCGAATTGATTCATATGTATCATAAATACTCCATATTTATTATCCCTGATTTTCCCTGACTACGGAGATATCCCGGCCTGGATGGGATTTTTCACTGGCTGAGCTAGACAGTTCGAGTTTATACGACTTACGTCAAACTCGCAGTAAAGTCGGTGTTTTGTGTCGGGCTCGGGCTCTATTTTTTCCACTCTTGGTCTCTGCTCGAGCTCTTTTTGCTTTCCATGCTTGAGCTCTGTTCGGGCTCTATTTGCTTTCCATGCTTGGGCTCCTTTTACTTTTCACGCTTGGGCTCTACTCGGGCTCGGGTTCTTATTAGTTTAGATTGCCATCAACCTTCACATGCACAGCATGTGAAGGTCGATGGCAGTAGCTTTGAATGGGGTTTGAATCATTCAAGAATGTATAATAATATAAGCCCATCATGCCTAAGGGATCTCACTTCGAGATCAAGCTTCATAAACAACATGAGAATCATTTTCTATTGGGATAATAAAACTCTTCCTCAAATGTGAATCACATCAACTAATCTACAATTATTGAATTATGAACAATAATTTACAATAATAATTAATCGTGACAAGAAGCCTAACATGTGGAAAGCATATCCGGATGTTTTGCCGCATATCAGATATCCAGCGTTTATTAGTTGCCGGCTATCGGATATCCTGTGTGGATATTCGTTACATATCCAGCACGCATGCTAATGAAACACGTATTGCGTATATATTGTTACGATTCTACTATCAAAATAGCAGAATCTTCAAAACAAATCGTAACTTTAAACCTGCAGAGTTTTTGAAACAACAAAAACTCAACACAAAATGCTCTTTTAATTTTGGATTTATTTTAATGTTTTAAAGAAAACATTTTGGTATTGTACTCAAATGACCTCTAAAACAACTCTACCAAAATACTGAGATCCTTGGTTAAAATTGTAGCGCTTAATAAGTCATTGTGCGGACTTTTAGCGACTCCGATTTGGGTTTAAATGCAAATTAATAAAAGATAAACTTTTCTTGGAAAAGTTAAAAATATAACTAAAGATAAAAGTAAGAATAATTTCTTTCCGAGATAATCCTAATGATTAACATAATGAACTCAAACTAAATGAACTGAGATAAAAAATACTACAAATTATAATTAACAACAAATTATGAATTTACATAATTACTTACTAATAGTAAGTAATAATAATAATACAAAAATATTAACTTAAACAAATACGACAAAATATTAACTATGCTGTTTACAATACTCCCTCCTACAACGAAACAATGGTCTTATTGTTGATTATTGGGTACGAAATGAATCACAAATGAGAGATAGTAATACATAGGAAAAGCTCGTCAGCGAGAATAAGTCCAAAAAGCTCTAATCTCTCTTCGTGATTCGTCAACATTACCAACTCCCATCTAATCTCTCTTCGTGATTGGTCTTCAGAAAACCACATACCTTGTATAGAGTTTGCCCTATCTATTACTATCTCTCATCTAGGGAAATGAGTTAGTTGAAGGAGGTGGGGNNNNGCGTCCTGGTAGGAATCCCAGTCTAGATTAAATGCCCCTGCAGTAAACGGTAAAGTCTGTTGTGCAAGAGGATTCCCAACTAACAGAAGACCGTGGACTCTTACGGTCGTCAAAATCCCGCGTGGACATTTCCATCTTTTGCGAGCAGTTCAAGTTCTTTCGGTCTCCACTAGCACAGCATTACAACCCACCAGGTACATCGTGTCCAGTACGGTAAGTTGTATCAGACTCGGAACGAGGCCGGTTCCCACTCTCCAATTCGGATCAAGTTCGTATCCAGTACCAGACTGGGGGGAGGCCGGCTACCAGCACCCAGCCCGGGTCTGATAAAGCCAAATAACCCGGCCCAAGCTCTCCCACACCCAACTCTGGCATCTGCCAAACCATTAATACAGGACACCCAGAACTACCCGAAACAAAGTAATAACTCCACTCAAATTGAACCCAAATCCGCAATAAATTATGTCAATAACCATTCTATATTTTCGGAATACAGAATTCCTATTCCCCAAGAAATTAGGTAAAATCCCGGAAGTTAAAGTAATTATTATCACCGCGCAACAATATATTGGAGTAAATATATATGTATTTGAGTATTTTAAAAATCTGCTCCTTCACATTCGCTTCAAATGTGACAAAACACTTCTTGTTTTGATGAAAATATGCAAAATATATACTAAATACTATAAATATAAATATATTAAATCTAATAAATTTTTTGATTCATTTCTTACGATTTGTAAGAAAATTTTTTAGCAAACTATTCACGCGGATACCTAAAGGTGTCACGGTGTCCAGCGGATAGTCTATACGGCAGTTTTAGCCGCCGGATATCCGTTTGCCGGGTATCGGCAACATACCTACTGATGCTTCAAGTTCCGCTTCTGGTAGAGTCTGAAGATTGGTTTATTTTACGACTGAAGAAAAATCTATTGCAATATTGCATACATACGGTTCGAAAAATATCCGGCCAGACGGAAAAATAAGTTAGACAATTTCGTAACATTGACGCTTACGTATTTTTTACTTTGATGACGCATAGAGCTTGAACGGTGACAAAATTTCGACCTAAAACTTCGATCATTCGACAGAATAAAAGATTTGGAGCAAAATCGTAGAACCTCACAAATTCGACTAAATAAGGGTGTATTACCATACTAGCTAGAAAAACGGTTGAATAAATGTCTGTGCAAGCGGTATGTATAGCAGGATATAACGAGTTTCGAAACTTTAAATAAACAGAGCCTTCATGCTTTCAATTATTGAATCACGGAATTGATTTATTACTTTATATCACAGTGCTTTCTTTAGTTGACTTCTTTGTTGTGACTTTTGGTGTCGGTAGACAATACAGTCCAACCAGTGTTTTTGGAACGACTGGAAGTTGCTTTTGACCCATGCTATTTGCTGGAGAAAGGGGTGCTCCAAAAATTATTGTCAGTAAAAAGCAAATTTTTTTAGATGATACTGTTTACATGTTTCAGAAAGATTATGCGAAAGTAGAGAGGAGAATTTGTTTAATCAAGTCTCTGTAACGTCTAGAAAAAAAGTTACGATATTTTGAAAATTGTAATTTCGAAACATTTTTTAGGGACAATGTACATGAGAAGTTAGGTGTCCCAAACGAATGTTGGACTAGTAGGTGGACTGTAAAGTACCACCATTAATAATTATTAAGATAATTAGAAAGGTAAGGTAGAACTAAAAGAGAGGGTGATCCGAGTTGGTTCACAGATAAAATCACTAGGGGTCTACCTTTTTAGTTTCACACTTTCACAGATGACTTTATTGCACACTTTTATGTTGAAGCGCGCATGAGTGTGAAGCCACAGCGGGTGAGACCTTATACCCTTCACACTTGAAAATATTTCAACTCTTTCTGTACTAAGTGTGCAAAAGTGTGAAGAGGAATCGGGTGAGCCCTAGGTTTGAAGTAGTAATTAAATAATCCAAATGGGAAAACAATCAAATAAGGCTAAATTTTCAAAATTTCAGTAATTTATTTAGGGTTATTTAATTGAGTGCAGGCAATACATAAACGCTATCAATGCGTTATTAATGTCATAAATAAACGCTAATAAATAATAAATGCTATCAAAAATTATCAATGTCGTTGATCAAAATCTTGAAAACAATTTAAAATCGAAAATCTGAAGTTTTTAATTGACGGAGAAATAGAAGTTGTAAGCAAGTGTGAAAAAAATTATCTGATCACTTTCACACTTTCACACTTTGTCCCGCTGTGGAGTCTCATTGGCAAATTTTGAATTTTGGGGCGTGTTTTCACACTTTTGTAAAGACTTCTGTGAAAGTGTGAAAGTGCTCAAGTATGAAATTTTTTCGGGTGAGACCTGTTTTTCTGCGCTTCTGTAATTGGTTCTTTACACTTTCTGGGGAGGAGTTTCGCACTTCTCCTTCACACTTCTGTGAAAGTGTGAAAGTGTGAAAGTGTGCAATATGAAAAGGTAGACCCCTACTCTTTGACAAGATTACAGAGTAAGTAATTTTTTTAATCAATAGAAACCATGTTTTCATATGACGTCAGCATCCTATGTTGCGGCTTGGTTTTACTTACTTTTGAGTTTGCTACGACATAATGTAATAAGCAATAAATATTGGGATTACTAAATCATAAACATAAAAGTTTACCTCTGCGTGTTTGTTTGTCCGCTCTCTTTATCCAATAAGTATGCTTAAAATAAGTCTATTTCAGTGCTCAGTTAGATATGTTATGTGGTTAGCACCGAGGCTCTTCAAGTGGCGGTACTGGGTTCGATTCAGACAGTAGTGTGCAATATTTTTTTTTTTTTTTGAGGTTAAGTATTTTTGATTTACTCTTTTTATTCTATTAACCTTCCGATACAACCCCCCCCCCCCCCC
>NIPM01000107.1:207466-274843 GCA_002738285.1 Holacanthella duospinosa
TCAGAAAATATAATTTAAAAAAATTCCAGAATGAAGGGGAGCAAAGGGAGGGGGGCTAGGTTCTGAAGTTTAAAAAATGGGTTTCAAAAACATTCGTCAACTTTTTCATTTATTGACCGATTCCGATGAAATTTTGCATGAGCATACGTAATCGCATTCCCCATGTGACATATTGTTTAGTTTTTCAAAATTTTGATTTTTTGAATTTTTATTAAATTTTGAAAAGAGGATTTTTCAAAAAAATTTTTTTTGATCATGTTAGGTATTGTTCAACTCCTACTACTCACAGATGGTTTTTTCCCTATAATTTTTGGCCAAAATTCCAAACGCTGCGAATTAGCTTCGTTTTGGCCTAATCCACTTTGGTATACGTAAATTTGAATGAAAAACGTTATCGTAAGCGAAAAAAATTGAATTACCCACGGATTAGAATTGATGAAGGTTATGTAATTTTATGCATCCGTCTGTAAACCTTTTTCTTCACAACGTTTCTTTCTCCTACTGACGATTTTACTTAAGAACGTTATTGCATATAGTCTGATATAACTTAAATGACGTGAAGCAGATTTCTAGAAATATTTAATAAAAGTTGAATATGCATATATAAATTTAAAGTTATCCACGCTTCGTTTTCACAACTTACAGTAAATATGGAATGAAGAGCTAACATACATGGGTGTTTGAGGTTCGGTGAACCTTGAGGCTTGGAAAAATTTCATCTAACCCCGAACCAAACCGAACATTATTCGATACAGGTTCGGCTCGGGTTCTATATTTTTTAATTAGTTACGGGTTCCGCTCGGTTCGACAGGATCTAGATTCGGTTCGGGTTCTGTGCGGCCTTAAATTTTTTTACTTAGAAATCGGTTTGGTTAGGTTCGTAGCTGAACCTGGTTCGGTTCGGTTCGGGAAGTTTGGCGAACCTGAATGTTTGGATATTAAATGGGGCAAGGTTCGGGATCGGTCCAATGCGGGTTCGGCTCGAGAGAGTAAAATATTAAAGTAGAGTCGGGTTTGGTCCTGTTTGACAGAGTCGAGTTTCGGTGCGAGTTCGGTGCGCTAAAGTAAAATTTGAAATTGGTTCGGGTTCGGCTCGGTTCGATATAGTCGAGGTTCGATCCGGGTACGGTGCGGCAAAATTTTTGTGGACTAGATTCGGGTTAGGAAGGTTCGGCAAGCCTCAAAAGCCCATGTGTGAGCTAAAGTAAAATTCTAAAGCTGCCTTTCATAGACCGTCTTTACAAAAGTTACACTAAAAACTCCTTTCTATTTGTTTCATAATTTCAGTTGTTTATTTTCGACAAATAAATACCAGAGAAATGAGTAACCATTGGTAAAATTATACCATTCATAAAGAAAAAATAAAAATTCATTGATTCTGTAATTTTTATATTTCGTAAATTATTGATTTTAAACGGTATAAGAATACCCAAATAACCAATTGCAAGAGAATAATATTATGCGTAATATTATTCATTATTATAAATCGACTATACACGATGTATCGAAAAAGAGCAACGCGGTTTTCATTAAGTGCGCCTCTTCGAAAGGTCATAACTCCTTGCGGTTTTGACATGGGCAGCTCATNAAAAGAGCAACGCGGTTTTCATTAAGTGCGCCTCTTCGAAAGGTCATAACTCCTTACGGTTTTGACATGGGCAGCTCGTGGCAGCTGTAAACACAGATCATGGTGTGCACATAATTGTGTAATATTCAATTACTGTCTTTGAGCCTGGGGTTTTGTGGGGTTTTAAATGAAAAATCAACTAATGTACTTCCATGTTAAATCTTAACTTGGAAAGGCTGTCGCTACTGGATACTTCAACCAAACCTCACCAAATTTTATGAGTAATTTCTATTAGCCCTACTTAATAATTTGTAGTGATCAAAGCTGGAATTGATATAGATGAAAAATGACACTTTTGGCCGAAAACTATAGAAAAAAACCTGTGCTACCATAGGAACAAAAAAAAATATATAATTTTTTTTTTTCTTTTTTTCAAAAATTAATATTTTTTATGGTTTATCATCACATTAGTCTGAGATTCTTTGCATCCTTTGCGCCATCTGCTCTGTGATACACCAATTGAGCCAAAAATTTGCATTTGAATTTTTAAAACTAATACCAAGGTGCCATATCTTTTAGTTTTTGAAATGTTGCCTCTTTCTACTTTTTTTAAATAAAATAAAATATCTTTTTGTCATATTAACACTTGGAACTTGTAGGGTCTTATTCGACACTGAATGCTTTTATAAGTAATAACTGAACGCAACAAATAACATTTTGACGAACCATCAAACTTATTTTTTATTAAAAAAATTGTTTTTTTTTCTTCTAACCATTGGTATTACGTTACTTTGAGTTCTTATATGGTAAAAAAATTTTTTTGAAAATTTATTAAAAATCGAAAACGCAAAATTTCGAAAAACTTTCAAATATGACACCTTGGTATTAATTTTAACTATTCAAATACAAATTTTTGTCTCAATTGGTCCATCATAAAGCAAATGGCACAGAGTAAAGCGAAGAAACTCAGACTAACAAGATGACAAACCATAGAAAGAAATTTTTTTTTTTGAAATATTTTTATTTTAGCTCTAAAAATAGTTTGATGCGTACAGTGCTGCTCCCAAGAGTAGTAGGAATTGAACAATACCCAACACGATCACCAAAATGTTTGTTTTTTAAATACTCTTTTTCAAAATTTAATAAAAATTGAAATACATAAAATTTTTGAAAAACTTAAAAATATATGGCAGCTTGGAATTAGTTTTAACAATTCAAATACAACTTTTTGGCTCAACTGGTCTATCACAGAATAAATTGCACAGAGTAATACGAAGAATCTCAGAAACAGAACGTCATAATAAAGCAAAAAATGAATACCGACTAATACTTTCTTCATTATTGTGATAAAAGTTTGACGCCTGCGGCAGCGCAAGCCGGCTCGCGAGCGGCGAGCGAAGCGAGCGCCGGCTAGTAAGAAATAAGTAGTAGAAACCAGTCCAGTGGAGCAAAGCAAAGAAGCAGATAGAGGGGTCAGCAGATTCTCTGTTGTGTGAGGTGGAGTATAATGCGAAGTGGTCATAACCCATTTCTCGACTTCGGTTATTTCTCTCAACTAAACACCTCTCACCATCACAGAATCCTATTGTCACAAAAATAATTAGATAGCTCTTTTGATTAGATATCCATGAATATCTCTTGTCCGATCAAAGTAAGACAGTAGTGTCTAATGCTCTTTTTAATCCTAAATGCGCGGCAAGTTTTTGAAATATCTCGCTGGAATTTTTAAACCTAAAGGTACATTTATAGTCTACGGAAACTGGAACCGTTACGGAAAGCTAGGCTTTCCGTAAAAGTTTCCGTTCAGTGTGGTGCATTTATAGTTCACGGATATAACTCCGTCCCGTTTTCTCTCCACCACGGAACGGAAAAAAAGGCTTACGGAAAAATAGAACTGAGTTCTATTATTCCGTGTGACGATCCGTCAAATCTCATTTTGACAGTAAACATTCATACAAGAGTTTGGCGGGAATACTTCAATTTTAAATTTTACAATTCACGTGATCTAATCACGTGACTTTTTTTCGAAATGAGAGTATAAATTAATCCACGTTTTTGAATCCGTTTAATTTCCGTAGACTCCATCCTGAAATCAATCCGTGAAATTTTCCGGCAGCTTTTCCGGGACGGATCGCATTTCCGTAGACTATAAATGTACCTTAACATAGGAAACTAACGGAAAATAGTAGAGTGCATCAACCACCACTAAATGCCTTACTTCTACCCTCTTGTCCCACTCTAATGCATACATTAGTGTTATTTAAACAAGTAGGGTTTTATAGTCTTATGACTAGTATATTAACTTATGACTCATAAGAGTGATAGCGTGGGTAGGGTGTGCTGTCAGTAAGTACATTACTTCAAAACTAAGATTTTCGTACGGAATTTGCGTGACTAACAAATCTGACGGTTACTCATACTCTCAAAATTGTTACATTTACGCAACTCAATTACTTAGTTTACGTCTTTAAAGAACTTTACAGACACAATCAGGTAAAAATTAGAAATAAATACTGCAAGTATGATTTCAAATAAATAATTTTGAAAAACCAAAATTACATTTTTTGAACTTACTAAGTAAAGGCTAAGTGTTTGGGCTTAAATCCCAGTTTGCAGTGTTAAGCTGGCGCATACTTCTAAATTTCTCAGTCTCGTTGAATTTTTTTAAAGTTTGAATGGAGAAAGTGAATTATTTCATTTAAATAACTCACTGTACAGAGTGTTATTTAAACAAGTCTGGTTGTTAGGGCATAAGAGTGACATAGCGTGGATTGATGGTGCTGCCATCAAGTACATTACTTTAGAACTAAAATTTTCGCACAGAATTTTTGCGCTAACAACTAACGGTTACTGATACTCTCAGTAATAACTTTAAGCAACTCAATTGCAGTAAAGTTCGGTATAGTGACTTCTTAGGGACCGGCAGAATTGGTTCAGTAAAGCCGGAGTTCATTATATCCTTATAGTGAACGGACCCTACATTTCAATAATTGTTCATTATATCCAAATATTTTACTATAAATTCAGCTACGTCAATGTAGAGAAGTACTAGGTGATGAAAATTTGCTTAAGACTGAATACGGTTATGTTCTCATGATAATGCTCTCCACCAGATCGAGTACTTCTAAGCAACAACTAAAATGTTTCATGACTGGATTTGACTTTTAACCTGCAGTGTGTTAACTAAAACTCACTCTGAGGTTCCATCAAAGTCGTGTGAATAGATGAGCATAGAAGAATAAGGAAGAATTTATTGCGGAATTCAGACATATTTTATGAGTGTTCACTATAACCGGACAAAATGACTATCGGGGCAGGCAGGATTGGTTCACTAAGGCAGGAAGTTCAGTATAGCCGATTTCATTATAGCCGGACTACTTAAAATATAATCTCCCATTTGCTTGGCAGGGACCGGACAGTGTGGTTTGCTATAGCCGGAGTTCTAATATAGCCGAACTCCGCTGTATTTGGTTTACGTGTTCGCAGAATTTCAGAAAAGGAATAAATTAGAGCATAGGATCAGGTAAGAATTAGAAATAAATATTACGAGTATCATTTCAAATAAATAATTTTCAAAAAACAAAAAGCGTATATTTTGAATTTGCTAAGTGAAGAATAAGGGTTAGACTTAGATCCCAGTTTGTAGTGTTCCAGCGGCGCATACTTCGAAACTTCTCAGCCTCGTTGGCATTTTTTGAAGTTTGAATGGAGAAAGTAAATTGTGCTATACAAGTAACTCTCTGTACATAAATTGAGAAAAGTTATAGTGAAAGTAGGTGAAAGAGGGTACCAAAAAAGAATATTCACCCTATGCACCGAAATCCAATGGTATTTCCACAACTTTCTCCTTAAGTGAAATCACGAAAAGCTGTAAGCATCACCCCCACCAATTACTAACGAAACCACTTGATGGAACATGAGAATCACTCTTCCTCTTCTTTGGCAGAAGCATTACAATGAAATATTTCCAGGTGTAGGACAAGAAATGCCCAGAACCAAAACTTTAATGGAAGAAGTGGAGGTAAGCGACGCGGAATAATTCACCTTATTCATGGGAAGATGATGTCGTACATGCGTCTTCACGATTTCATAGTGTGTAATCACTATTTACAAGGCCAACCACTTTAATCCGGGCCGTAGAAAGTCGCTTTCACCAAAAAAAAAAAAAATTTAGACGGCAAATAAATAGCGCAAAATACAAAAGTTGGAAGGAATGAAGTTAGCGTATGTTTAAGAAAACATATCTTTGCAAAAATTTATTATTTAACAAAGCATCAAAGAGTTGAGATATTGAGTGCAATGGAATATGGTCCCTTTGCATCTACTCCACCTCACTCAACAGACAAACTGTCGACTCCTCTCTCTGCCTCTCTGCTTTCATTCTTTGCACTGCTTTGCAATAACTTGACTAATCAAAACTGATTTTGAATTTTTTTTGTAAACAAACACCAATCTCTGATGCTGAAAGATGGGTAATTGAAAGAAATGAGCAACTAGAGGAATGGGGTACGATCCCTTGGAATCTATTCCACCTGACTCAACAGAGAACCTGACCTCTCTCTCTGTCTCTCTGCTTTGCTCCATTGCTTTGCATTAGTGTATCTAATCGGAACAGATATTTTATTTTATATAATACAATTAACTTCACTTCCATTATTTACTAATTGGGCATCGCCTGTCCGAAACCGTTTTTGGTGAAAGGCAGATAAAGAAGGCCCGGGTTAATTTGGCTGTCCCTGTACTAACTGCAGGGACAGAGATAGAAAACAACCTTCACAATAACTCCGAACTAGACGACTTGATAAGAATGTGATAAGCAGATTCTGCTGCAGGATTGAAGCATGTAATCAAATTGAAAACGAAGGAGAAAATCGAGGACGATTGAGGCAGAAGCGCAAAACTGAGGAAAGCAACAAAGAATGGTAAAACTTTGGAGGATGGTTGCGACTAAAGCAAAAAGAAGAAATGTTGGTAGAAAATCAGAATATAAATGAATATGTCACAAGTTATTCTGGAAATATAATTTGAATTGCAACAAGAATATGGCGCCAAATTCAAATCCTTAATTTCCTATAAATAATATAGCATTAGTTAGAAACATTGAAATTTTTTAAAGAAATCAAACATACGGACAATGAGAAATATACAATAAATAATGCAATTACCATTGCCATTGTCTTTGTTAGATTTCTCTTATCCTTCACCTCAGATGTCCGCGGTTTAACAAATTACTTTCTCTGACATACTTCGCTGTCTTCAACTTCAATACGTCATACAAATTCAGAATAATATTTCGGTAAATTCAACATTTCTAAACTTCCTAAGCCTCCCTTGTATTAATCACTGTCCAATAATAATGTCAGTTGAACATTAAATCATAACGCTACTCCTTGCTTTCTCTCCCTCCTTTGCGTGTCTAAGAGTTTCAAGTCACTCCAAGTTGGTTATATTATATGTACCTATGTCTGTTATTTTATGTACGTCTTCTTATTGTTATTAGGGGAAAGTATGAAGTTAGTTTTGACTTATAAAGACTTTCACTTGAGTGCTTTCTTATTACATTTTACATTTCCATATCAACTTCCCATGTCAACTTTTACATACGGAAATTTATTAACTTGTCCTTCAGAAAACCATTCATCCTAAGGCCAATTCTCATTATTGGTTTCCCCAAAATTAAATTACTACTTGGTCCAAAGGATTACTAAACTTCAATTCGGAATAAATTAGTTCAGAACGACATGTTTCCACTCCATTTCTTTCTCAATACGGTTGCCAAATGTAACGGGGGCGGTAGATGTTCAAATACTAGTATACAGCATTATGCTACAGCCTCTCTACTAACCAATAAGAAATAGTAAAATAGGAAAATGAGATAAAAACGACGCGGCCATTTTGTCACTCATGTTATTCCAAATAAAATGTATCCTTCTTTCTCCAACTTCCATCGGACTTGTCACGTGGAACTTAGGAAATTGTACCAAGTTCTAAATAAATTGATAGCAAATGATAACAACCACGAACACGAGTACACTGTTCTTTACAGAGAAAGGATAATGAGTGATCAAACTCAACTATAATTTGTCAGTGACAGCGTGGAGTTTGACCCTCGTTGTCCATACTGTATTACTTACATTGTTCGTTACTGCTGAAAATTGGGCTTTACTGGATATTTCTTGACGTTGGTTGAGAATTCTCGAGATTGGTCGACTATAAAAAAGTAAGCTTAACTTTAGATCGCTCCCTGGGGGTGAAACGAGTCAGAATTCAGGCTTGTGTCAATGAGAAATTTTATTCCCTATAACCTGATGAACAAACACACTATGAATGTACAGTGCAGGAGAATATTTTACTCAACCAAGAAGTTAGTTTTGGCCAATGTTCTTTGCTGGAGAAAGCACTTGAGTAATAATTTCCCCCGTTTTTGGAGGCTTGATAAATTTTTTTCGATGCAGTTGATATTTTGTTATGAAAACTAGTGAGACCCGTCAAGAAAGAATCATGTCACTAGGTTCAAAAGGTCAAACGTTATGATGTATTGAAATTCAAATTTTTGTAACTTAATTCTGAAACTCTCCCAAACTTTACTGTAGCGTCTCAGAGTTAAGATACAGAAACTTGGATTTCAATTAATCATAACGTTTGACCCCTTGAACCTAGTGACCTGAATTTTTGTTAACGAGTCTCTATACTTTTTAATGTTCTTTCATAATAAAATATCAACTGCATTGAAAAAATTTTATCAACCCTTCAAAAACGGGCAAAAATATTATTCGAGGGATTTCTCCAGCAAAGAGCAACAAATTTCTTCCTCGAGTAAAATATATTTTCGCACTGTATCCACGAAGTTGATAGGTCTTCGGTAAGAGTTGGTATTTGAGAGAGTTTACAAACATTTGCTGAGTTTTATGAGCACGGTAGAAATCCAACCAATGGAAGGGAGAATAATTTCAAGTTCCCCCTTGAAATTTACTCAGCTCAAGGATTTTATTTTTCGTTTTCCGACTTCGATATAGCTTTTTCCTGTTTTTCTCTCAATTTCCAAAATTGCCTCATCAGAGTTCTCACTTACAACCTCAAATAATCCTAAAATTACCGAAACTCATTTCCATCCAACATGTTTACCACCTTGAAAGTCTTAACAACCTTCAAGGGATTATTTCCTACTAAATATTCAGTTTCTAGCAACTGGGTAAAATATATCAATTCATTACATTCGTTTTCAAATAAAAACATTATTAGTGCTAATTTAATCGATCTCAAACAGTATCAAATATGACTAGCCTCAAATCGAAAAGCGACACTTGATAATTATTTTTTACTTGTGATATCTAATTCTCTATTAAGCAGCAAGTAAGTTGATGTGTCAGAAAGTGGAATTTTACACATGTTATTTATCAGACAATAATTATTTGTTACATTTTAACTCAACAAATATCTTTCCATGCTAAATTACTCCCAAAATTAATTTTTCTGTACTCTACAGATTTTCACCATTTCTTTAAACGATTTTTTCTGCATAAAATCGGAACTTTATTTCTCTATAAGAAGCTTGAGAGAGACTATTAAGTAACTTTTGTCCTTGGTACATAGATTATTATTATGAAAAAACTTGAGTGAATACAGTAAACCTCGGATAAGGCGGATGTCAAGGGACTGAAATATTTGGTTCGTGGTAGCCGAGGTTCGACTTAAGCGTAAGCCGAACACACAACTTGGGGAATAATTTGTTCGTCTTAGCCGAGGTAGTTTTAATTTACCATTACTTTATAATAGAAAGTTGTTGTGGAGACAAAAAATGACTAAACAATATATCATTGGTTCATTTTCTGTCGCATTTCAACGTTTGAAAAGTTATTCAAAAGAAGTTATTCATTAAATTTTGTAAGACAAAAGCTGAAGTTTCTTTAAAAATTGATCAATTAATTGGAGTTCGTGTTAACCGAGGTAAAAAGCATGTGCCTTATGGACTGGTACCACGGATAAGCGTCCGTGGTAGCCGAGGGTTCGACTTAACCGAGTTCGGCTTAGCCGATCCATTTATACACAAATTCCATATCTCCGGGCGCGGACCGGACAGTTTGGTTCGTGGTAACCGAAGTCGACTTATCCGAGGTTTACTGTATTACATTATCAAGCTCACTTTCATTTTTGTCTTTCTTATTAAAGACAAATGAAATTTCCGACAAGAAAATGCGGTTCATCTTTCTCCGTAGAGACAATGAAACTTTCTCTGCCTTTTTGCTTAATTGTCAAATTCGTTCATGTTGTTCTCTATATACTGCCAGTTTAGCTTATAAAGTCAGTGCATAGCTATATCGTGAGCCATCTTCTGATTGGTTCTTTGATCTGAGAGTAAAAGTATAAAGTAGTAATGAATGATACGTAGCTCCTTGATGTATAAATATATTCTGAATTCATTCTACTAAAGGTCAATCGATTAATCGATTCTCGCGTCCTAGCCCTTGGAAACTCAAATAATAATCATAATAATAGTTCAAAAAGACCAACACATTTGGATTCCGAAAGCCATTACCCAATGACCATTACACAAACGAAAATTATATTATATAAACTAACCAATCCCTTCGTTATTAAATTGATTGGTGTAGAATAAACATATATGACAGAGGTGACAGCAGGTGCTTATGTGTAGTAGTAGTGAAGTGGGACCGCTATACGTTGGTATTTTTTTTTCTACATCATGTTCTAGCGACAAGAAGGGACTGACAACTTAATCTGCCATCCTTTGAATTATTTATAACAATGAATGTCTCCAGTTTGTATGCCTTTCATGTCCGACGACGGTCCAATGGTAGTTGAATTTATACAAAAGTACAGGGTTAGCCAAACTCATTTACCCACTTTATCATGAACTTTGTCAAATTTAGGTTAAAGGTAGACAGTACACAACCGTGTAAATAAAAAAAAACATGAGGTGTGTAGATTCAACCAACATATTGTTGATTTATTATACATTTAAGAATATAAACCAATTTTACACTATACAACTTGAATTATATTTCAAATTATGTTTCTTCAATTATTAATTATTAACTTTTCCAAGCTCGTTTTAATAAAAGTAACTTTTGTATGGGTAAAAAAGTTTGGACAACCCTGTATATTGAAAAAAGATCCTGGGAAAGCTGTCAAACGTCATTTGTGAATGCCTTCACTAGGGCGAAGTTGATTGAATCTCTAATCATCCTACATCAGCAAATAAACCTAACTGCGTCCTATCACTTCGGATATTATGTGTCATTGTTGTGAGTCACTTGAGTAATTCAAACTCTTAGTAACTCAACAACTGTAAGGTCTCATTTGGTCCTAAATGGCCATTGTTGTTGGTTAGATTGAAGAGAAAAAAAACAAGTATTGGCAAATTTTCACTTCCAGCGGCTGATTGACTTTGGCTAGTTTCCCAAAATTTGGCAACACCGTTTCTAAAAATTTCTTTTGACGATTTATTAGTTTACTGTAAACATGTTTTGTATAAAAGTAGAAAAGCTGAGAACTGCTTTTGTTTTCATCACCATCGTGAGATTAAGGACAAAATGGAGCTTATTTGTTCCTTTTGTTTTTCAATTCGAGCCTTACACAGCCCTTTTTAAACATTCCATTTTCTT
This sequence comes from Holacanthella duospinosa, assembly GCA_002738285.1. Taxonomy (NCBI): domain Eukaryota; kingdom Metazoa; phylum Arthropoda; class Collembola; order Poduromorpha; family Neanuridae; genus Holacanthella; species Holacanthella duospinosa. The sequence goes on from NIPM01000107.1 coordinate 218,660, forward strand.
CTCCAGTAGTTACCTGTCAAACAGGGCGGAATCCTTTAGATTTACATAAATTATACCAAATAACGAATCTGTGTTGGTTGATCCGAAACTCATTTTTGGTATATTTCTTGGAATTTTTATTTAGTTTTTTGGATGGAATTCCCAAGGTAAAGTGAAAATTGAATAAATATTCAATAAAAATTAATTTTTATTCGAAAATCATAAACTTTCCGGAAATTATTTTAAATTTTGACTCAACTATTCATTAGATTTCGCCTTCTTGCGTGATACCTTTGTACATATTTTGATAAAAAGCGTGCTGAGAAAGCATGTTGTTTGGTGAGTATGGGATATGAAGCTTCAAGCTTATCATCAATAAGGATTCAAAAAGCAAAAACTCTAGAGGAAGAAACCTTACCTGGACTTTTCCATTCTGTTTTTATCTCGAACATTGAGTTTACTGACTTTGACCTTGTCATTAGAGTAGCAGGAGAAAGCTATAATCTTTATAATCTATAAAACTCTTCGACCAGTCGCTTTTACTTGGATTTCCTTTCACATATTACACTTTTTAGTATTAAACCTAGAATTTTCTATTCACTACTAAAAAAAAATTTAGTTTATNTTACTTGGATTTCCTTTCACATATTACACTTTTTAGTATTAAACCTAGAATTTTCTATTCACTACTAAAAAAAATTTAGTTTAGTTTATTTTTCTTCAATAAAGTTTTAATTCAGAAGAGGCAATGTGTTTCGAACTCCTTCTAGCAGCAGTTGTGGTGCTTGTGTGATCAGTGCAAATATCTATTTAATTTTTATTTTTGATTTGTTAATTTGACCTACGGTTTTATGCAGAAGAAGGGGGAAAACTCAATTTCTCTCCAGTGAGCAGAAGATACAGGAAGTATGAAAGTGAAATGAGTTCCTGGACTTTGACTCACAACTTTCTCTCCAATGAAATGTTTCTGTTGGCTTTTCTCTCTGATATATTCACTTGAGTGAAGATGCTTTTCTCTTCCTTACAAAAGAGTAAAAGTAACCAACTTTTGGTGAAATGAACCTAAAATAATTTTGAGGATCTTCTACTTCTGGAGAAATCGATATGCTGAAAAGGATTCCACTAGTAGAAAGAAAAAGAAAAAAGTTTAGAAAACAGTGGATGTGGTGGAGAAAACAGAGGAAGTGAAAGTGGTAGTTTCCCTTCCTGTTTCCCTGGGAATTTGACACAAGGAAGCAGAGAGGACGAATAGAGAGCGACTAACTTTCTCCTCTGACGGTTACACTCTGTCCTAAAAATTTCAAGGTTTTGATTTCAGAAAAAATGTTATCGAAGAGAAAGGAGAAAGAGAGAGAGAGTAAGAGTATTCTGCAAAGAAACAAACTCCTCATACGCCTGAGCTCATTACATCATCCACTCCACTTGAGGACCAGAGTGCCAAAAAATTTCTGTTCCACTCTCCCCCAATGAGGATATGGTTACATGGAAAAGAGACCAATTCCCAACAGAACGGGACTATAAACTCCATGAGGATCTGTTGAGCAGCTAAGAAGATTTCCCACTTTCTTTTTATTACATACAGAAAACCTAGTCATTTTCTTTTGTCTTCGACAGAAATGGAGGGGAGTATTAGCTTTCTACCGTAATTCTAGAAAAAAAAAATCTTTTTTTAGTAGTTCTCTATGTACAATATGTCCGAACAAATTCCAGACTCGATGTCTCACCTTTTTCCAAAAATGATAAAAGTGAACCTAATCTTCATATGTTTCGGCGTAAAAATTAAAATGTAGAGGGTGTTTTTACCCACAACACCAAGTAACGTAGCAGTCTTATACCACACGGTGTTGTGGGAAAACTTTACTCTCACTTTTTGAATTTCACGCTGAATATTTGACTCACCTTTACCATTTTTAAAGAAAATTGAGAGGGCTCGAGGATTGCTGGAACATCTTGTACAGGGCCCGCCAAATTAATACGGGGTTTCTTTCTCCGCCTTTCACCAAAAATAGCTTGGGCCAGGTGATACGCAAATAGAAAATAATGGAAGTGAAGTTAATTTTATGAATATAATTTAATATCTGTTTTGATTAGACAGGCTAAAGCAAAACAATAGAGCAAAGCAGAGAGATCGAGAGAGGGATCGGCAGGTTCTCTGTTGAGCGAGATGGAATAGACGTCAGGTATCATTCTTCGACTTGGTTTTTACTCTCATTGTCAGTTAACCACGAATTAGAATTACAGAATAGCGTTTCGTCACAAAAATAAAGCAAAGAAGCAGAGAGAGGGGTCGGCAGATTCTCTGTTGAGCGAGGTGGAGTAGATGAGAAGGTATCATACCCCATTTCTCGACTTTGAGTTTTCTCTCTGCTGCTGTAAATTAATTTAGCTAAAGTATGTTNGAAGGTATCATACCCCATTTCTCGACTTTGAGTTTTCTCTCTGCTGCTGTAAATTAATTTAGCTAAAGTATGTTCTTTCGAACACATGCTAACTTCATTCCCTCCAACTTTTGGAATTCGCGCTATTTATTTGCTCAATTTTTTTAGCGAAAGCGACTTTCTACGGCCCGGATTAATTTTGCGGGCCCTGTATAGTGTGTTTAACCGTTTTTTGCACCCTTTTTCATCATTCCAATTTCATCGTAGCTCCTCACAACCTTCTGCCAGCAATAGTGTGAAAAACTGACGTCATGCTTTTTAGGGTGTAATAAAATGTTAAACACTTTGTATGTAGTGCAATATTCGACTTTCATCACTCTTTGGAACAAAGGCGGATAAAGTGACACTGACTTTACACAGGGTGTTCGGAAAAAAANTTCGACTTTCATCACTCTTTGGAACAAAGGCGGATAAAGTGACACTGACTTTACACAGGGTGTTCGGAAAAAAAAGATAACTGATTTTCTCCGCCTTTCACCAAAAACATCTAAGGTTAGCTAATGTGCACTGTAAGAGATANTCGACTTTCATCACTCTTTGGAACAAAGGCGGATAAAGTGACACTGACTTTACACAGGGTGTTCGGAAAAAAAGATAACTGATTTTCTCCGCCTTTCACCAAAAACATCTAAGGTTAGCTAATGTGCACTGTAAGAGATANAAAAAAAGATAACTGATTTTCTCCGCCTTTCACCAAAAACATCTAAGGTTAGCTAATGTGCACTGTAAGAGATAGGGGTGAAGACAGCGGACGATATTGAGTGGAAAGTTTAATCAGAAACTAATGGAACAGCAAATTATTACGAGAGTTCTACCGAAGCTCGGGCCGGCCGAAGCCTGCGGCCAAAATTTACCCGAAGTCTTGCCTTCGGCCTTTGGCCGAAGACATTCGGCCGGACCTTCGGCTGAAGGTGTTGATGTGTGGTCTCAATCGAAATGTCTAGTCTTTAGTGTATGCAAAAGAAAACTCTTAGAATTTGATATGAGTATTATATTTCGTTTCACTTGGCTTCCAGGAGTGAAATAGGTAGTACCATTTTAAAAGCCACGAGAATTTCAAACTTTCCAAATGAGCCGTGTTTCCTTCATCCTCTTCAATTCGCAATTTAAGACGCCATTTCATCCCAAAGAGCAGTAAACGACACGTTAGCAATTTGCAAAAAAATTGTGGGACATTTTAATCACTTACCTAGCAACTTCAAAGCTCGATAAAATTCAATTTCGGCTTGGTCTTAACGCTAAAAAATTGGTACAAGATGTTTCAACCCGCTGGAATTCATATTATCTCCTGGAATCAATTTTAAAACAAAAAGAAGCTCTCTTGCTTTATTCGGGGGAATCTGATCTTCAAAATNATTATCTCCTGGAATCAATTTTAAAACAAAAAGAAGCTCTCTTGCTTTATTCGGGGGAATCTGATCTTCAAAATTTAAATAACTAACCAATGGTCCCGTGTGAGCTCAACAGATCACTTTTGAAACCTTTTTAGGAGATTTCTAAAATAATCAGNAACTAACCAATGGTCCCGTGTGAGCTCAACAGATCACTTTTGAAACCTTTTTAGGAGATTTCTAAAATAATCAGTAACTCAAAATCTACTATTTCCGAAGTGATCGCTTGGTCCCTTCGCCTTTATGATTCCTCTCACTTCCTTAAGATTTTCTAAATTAATTCAAAAGGTGTTAGAGGAAGTGAGAGGTCAAGATAGACAAAAGGATCAGACATAAAATTATTATAACTATATTACCTTTGGGTCCTTCGTCTTTGTCATCACCCTAAGCTTTAATTGTTTGGAATTGGAAAGTTTTAACTAATAATTTAATACTGTTTATAAAAAAAATTTGATAATTAATTGTAATTTAGTTGGCACTTTCTTCCATCCAATTTTCGAAAACTCGCGCAACTTTTTTGGCTGTCTCAAATAATTTTGATTGAAGACAGTTTTCTCTAGTTATCTTTTTTTCCGAACATCCTGTATCTGAAACACAGGTTTCAACAACGCAACAGTCTCATCCCCCTACTTCACTTTACTATTTTATCCACCACTCACTCGGGAGTTGGAAGCAAATAAACCACCACCCAAAGCAACCAACTCAGATATCTATGAATTTACAGTTTTCTTCTTTACCTGCCACACTTCAATTTTCTATCGGAGACAATAAAGATTTCAAAGAAATAAGTTACGTGTGAATTACTTAAATTTATTGCGTTGCTTTTAAAAGAAGGAAGTACTGAACCTTATCGTTTGTAATAAAATGACTACTATAGTCTATCTGAACAATGATTCCTAATCTCTGTAATCTCTAACTTGTTCCACCATTCAATGCAATGTGAAGATATTTACAGTGCACTTTGGCTAAAAAATATTCTGAAATCTTACAAAACATGGTATTCCTAATTCTTTTTGAATATATTGTGGCATGGTGGTAATTTACCTATCGACTTATATACACGAAGTCAGGGTAATCATCTAAAAGTTATTGAATGAATCCGGGTATGGGAACTGAACTGGGTGGTTTACTAAAGGGCTTAATGGTAAATGCTAGAGTTACGGGATGACTCCTTACGTAACTAATTTTGGGGTACTATACCAGATTTCGGGTAGTCCAATGAGACTCCCGTCTCTGAGTTGGGTGTGGGCGATCTTGGGTCTACTACCCAGGCACTCTCCCTGAGTCAGATATCTGGTACTTGTTTCTGCCTGAACTAAGGGATGCTCTACTATAGGGTGGGTGGATCTAGACTCTCTGCCTGTTTTCTGAGGTTGACTGGATTGGAGCTCCCTGCCTGTTGGTTCGGGTGGACTGGATTGGGACTCCCTGCCTGTTCTCTTGGGTTGACTGGATCGAGACTCCCTGCCTGTTCTACTGGGTTGACTGGATCGGGACTCTCTGCTTGTTCCCTTGGATCTACTAGACCAGAGCTCCCTGCCTGTTTTCTTGAGTCTACCAGACACTGAACCCATCCCGAACTCAGGCACTGCAGTACGGACCCAATCCGAACTCAGGCACAGAAGTACGGACTTTAACCGAACTCAGGCACAGAAGTACGGACTTTAACCGAACTCAGGCACAGAAGTACGGACTTTACCCGAACTCAGTCACAGTAGTACTGACCTCAACCGAACTCAGTCACAGCAGTACGGACTCGGCCCGAACTCAGTCACTTCCAACGGGCACCGGAGTCTATTACTCCTACTGGGAAGGGAATCACTAATGGGTGAGTTATGACCACTCCAGAAAGGACTGGATTATTCTCCTGGTTTAACTTACTCTGCCTGAGGAACTCTTCTCCTGGTCCGGAGGCTCTCTACCATGAGGTCTTACTCTTCTCCTGGTGTTCTCCCCGGAGAACATCTTCCTAGGAAACCTACCGGTTACTTTACTGCGAAGTGGTTCTACACCAGTTGGTACATATCCGCGGGGGAGGTAGCTCCGGGGTCCCAGGCAGCACATGAGCACACGGGGGTTCAGTTCTCAATCTCCGGAGTCCCGCTCGTACTCGCGATACCAGGAGTACCAGAAGCCGGTCACTGTAGAGGGATGAAGTGTGGTACTTCGGGAAGATCCTAAGACTTGTGTTGCTCGCTAAGGTTGGAAATTGCCACGCGGGACTTGGATGACCCTAAGCAGGGATGAAGCTCTGCCAAGTCCACGGTCTCATGATGGATGGGAATCTTCCTACACTACATATTCACTGTTCCGAGGATGGGGAAAACTGAAGTCTCTCTCTTTTTTCACTGGATCCACTCATTGGCTCATCTCACAAAACATAACACAATAATTATTTGCCACGTTCACAGAATCTGGTACCAATTGACTGATTATTATCAATATTAGATTTATTTCTAAAAAACTTAGTGCTATTTACATTATTATATCACACAAGACACTTACACTCAATTTTCAACAATAAAAATTTTTACTCCTAACCGTCCGACGCTTAACACTCGACTGAACCATCCTCTCCCGAGAGACAGGAAAACATTAGTTTTATTTGTAACGTCAATTGCGTCATAGTAAACCACATTTCCTAATTTGCGACTTTACTTGACTTTTCCCTTACAATTGATTACGATTCAGAAAACCTACATTCCCGTAATAACCAAATAATTCAGTTATTTCACCTGGCGTAATACCCATACAAAACCGTATTTCGCCACAATATACTAAAATGAACTCTACAGTTCATTACAAAACTATAAGCGCAACATTTTTTTTCAAAATTCAAAGAATTATTCGATAATTATCTAAGTCATTAAATACCTATTCATTTTGATGGTAATAAATAAATTTTAAGTCTCAAAAATAAATTATGGTTGAAACCAAAGTTAAAGATGAGATTATAATTTTAGGAAGGAGAAACCGAGGGAAAGACGTTCCAAAACTATAAGCGCACTCTCTAGTTTTTTAGTTTCCTCAATTGTTTCGTTGGAATTTAATATCGAAACTTAACGACTTTAGATTATGGATTTCGTATCAAAATTTCAGCCATGTAAATAATTTAGAGCATCATACCAATGGGAAAGCTTGAGTTGATTTGAAAAGGGTCAGGTCAAACTACATTCGCTAAATAAACTCAAATGCTAAAATTGATTTGACGAACAGGGTTCTGCATCACAGGTGGGCGATTTGGGTGTGGCGAAACTTTGGGTATGGCAGGTACGTCGTACCTACGGCGTACCCCGTATCTACGGCGTGCCCCGTACCTACGGCGTACCCCGTACCTAAGTCACGGTTACGGTTACGGTACTGTTCCAATTTTTTCCTTAAAGTGCGGATAAGGCTAAGGTACAAATGATTTAATTTCTAAAGGTACGGGTTACGAAGATACGCCGTACCTTAAGGTTACGGGTACAGTACGGCATAAGATAGTTATGGCTTTTCACCTAAAAATTTTACTTATAATTTTACGTCGACCTAAAAGATAAGGTCGACGTAAAATTATTTGACGTAAAAAACCCGCTAAATGGCAACTGTGTATGACAGTTACGTATACCTTATTTTATTAGGTGACGTAAAATTTTTACGTTACATCCGCAGTTAAGTTATGAACTTTAAAATGAATTTTTACCAGAGTCAAAATAGCCGAACCCGAACCCAGCACCGGCCACGAAAATAAACCCGTTCAGAAAACATACTGCACTGTTTTACTGGAGAATGTTTCCGACTGGTCCCAAAGGGTGTGCTGTTGCTTTGCCGGGGCTGGGGTTTGGAATCGGGTGTTTTGACTTTGGTTGAATTTTTTGTCTGAATAATCTTTTTTCAAATGTTTAATTTTTTCACAAAAATATCAGTTAGAATGGTAGGTCGGGCAGGGTCAAGTTGTAATAAGCTCAAAAATAAGATCGAGTACAACAATCCAGCTCCAGCTCCAGCTCGGGTCAAAAGGTAAATCCAAAGTTATTTTGAGTTTATTATTTTTACACTTTGAGACTAATTGGAACAGGATTGGCTCGCGTTGGCTTCACCATTAAGAGGAATATCACATTGCTCAAATTGGCAATCAACACGAGTCCTTGGAAAAATGGGAAGGATGGTTGGTGTTCACCATTCAACGAGAAATTTGGATGCGAATCTTCAATAAGAACAGCGAAGTCACGCATAGATCTACTTGTTTCCAAGTACGAGAAGAAGTTGCTTACTTCGGAGTAAGTTAATTTTTTAACCTACCTTATGCAATAGTTAGTTTTGTTTCTCTTGCGATTAATTTATCTGGTTTGGATTTGCACTAATCACTTTTAAGTATCGGTATGTTCAAATATTGGCACTAGGCGCATTGTTTATCGCATAACGTAAGAATTCTGCCGTAATTATAATTGAAATCTGTCTGCTAAACACAATTTATTGTTTTATAGAACTGTGACAAAGGAGGGAGTTTCACAACGAGAAAAATTACTTGAAGGGATCAAAGTAATAATGGAATCGGCGAACGAGCCCATCAACATACAGTTGAAGATTCACAGAATGTTTCGCTTTGTTGGCTCAAAACGCAGAAACGAAATAAATCAAAAATTTTTTTGTTTATTTTGTAATAAGTTTTTCATATTATTACTTGTTTATGTGAAAGCGGAAGATTCAGATTCATTTAAAAAAATTTCCAAATTCAAGTAAATAATCATATTTGAAAAGTTCGCGCACTTATATAAGGTTAATTTTCAAATGTGCTTGCCATAACTATGCACACTTTAAATTTGAACGTAAAAATTTCAACTACGTAAAAATTTTACGTCGATTTTTGAAATAAGGGAATGATCAGCCATAACTACCTATTAAGCTAAAGGTACGGAGGTATAACGTACCTAATTGACAGATGTGTCATATTAATTTCTTAAGAATTTTTGCGAGATGGAATCTGAACATTGGGTAAATTTTATTCTTTAATTTTTTTTCATTTACCAGAGGAAGCAAAAAAGTCCGGTTTTAAAGGCAGCGGGAGCGGAACAGTGAGGAAATTTTTTTTCAGAGGAGCAAGAGCGGAGGCCGGAGATTTGTTTGTTATGTGCCATTGTTTCTGTAAAAAAGCGGAGACGATAATTTTTTGAGCATGCGGGAACGGAGCTGTGAATGATCTAAAATTCGAAGGAGCCTGAATGGAAACTCCCTCACGTTCCAACTGAGGCGTCTGGTTGGATTGAACCAAAGGGGGCTCAAAAAAAAAATTTCAGAACCGTGTTATGTGTCCCTCTTGAGCGACCAAATGACCTCTACAAAAGTTGGTTAGAACGATTCAGTGACCAACTTTTTCTAATAAAATTTTTCTCTGTGATCACTTGTTAAAATTTTGAAAATTTTGAAAATTTAAAAAAAGATGGAAAAATTTCCCAACCATATTATGTGTCCCTCTTGAGCAATAAATGACCTCTACAAATGTTGCTTAGAATAGTTCAGTGACCAACTTTTCCTAATAAAATTTTTCTCTGTGATNAACAATATGCATCCGTTGTTAGAATTAGGATTCGTCAGGCTGTTAGACTAGGTTGTTAATTAATAGAATATTTCAGTAGTATTTTGTTATAACGCGAAAGAAATGGCGGCGCGCAATCTCCGGCGCGCCTTCGATAGCTGTTGAACGAGCCTTCGGCTCGTTCAAACGCCAAGGGTAATTATGGTCTGAACTACCTGAACGCGATATCCGTTACAGGTATGCAATCACGCTCAACTAATCCAATCNAGCGCCTTCGATAGCTGTTGAACGAGCCTTCGGCTCGTTCAAACGCGAAGGGTAATTATGGTCTGAACTACCTGAACGCGATATCCGTTACAGGTATGCAATCACGCTCAACTAATCCAATCACGATTGTGCATGTTACCGATCCGTGTTTGCGTGAATACGTCTATTACCCAACAAAACAATTGACAAAAACACCTCTCAACCTTACGTGATTTCAAGGAAAAACTGCAAAACTTTGAACAGTTGATCACAGAGAAAAACTTCATTAGAAAAAGTTGGTCACTGAACTATTCTAAGCAACATTTGTAGAGGTTATTTCATTGCTCAAGAGGGACACATAATATGGTTGTGAAATTTTTCCATCTTTTTTTAAATTTTCAAAATTTTCAAAAATTTAAGTGATCACAGAGAAAAATTTCATTAGAGAAAGTTGGTCACTGAATCAGTCTAACCAGCTTTTGTAGAGGTCATTTGGTCGCTTTTGGTTGAGGGACACATAACACGGTTCTGAAATTTTTTTGAGCCCCCTGTGGTTCACTCCAACCCATTTCTTCAGTAAAACATAGCTCTAAAGGTAAGTTCTTATGGCCGCTCGTATATGAGCTTCCAGCGGTTTTTATGAGCGTCGAGCGTCGAGCGTCGAGCTTCACGCGTTGAGCTTCCGAGTTCCGGCGTCCGCAGCGGAAACAATTCTCATGAAAGCTCAAGCGAAAAGCGAGATACTGTTTTGAACAACTGATCCTACTTTATTTATTCTTTTAAAATAGGCTCCTAAAATATTGAATAAAGTTGTTTTGGTTGAATCAGTCATACCGGGGGCAAGGTATATTTGTTTGTTTTTTTTGAAAAAAATTTTTTTCAAAAAATTAAAAAAAGTTTTTTTTTTGCATAGAAATCCGTTTCAGGACATTCTGAAGCGATTTTTCGAAAACTTTTTAAGAACAAAATTTGAAAATTTTTTTTCTAAGTCCAAAATTTTGATTTTGGGTTCCGCTATAAGCGAAAAAATTTTTTTCTATAAAAGTTGCTCAGAATGAAAACCCGAACAACTTTTCCATTTAACAATTTTTTTTGTGGTGACCTCTTCAGGTCAAAAGTCAGGTCAAAAGTCAAGTCAACTTCCAATGCAATTTGCATGGGCGGGGGCAAGGTAAAAATTTGGTACTTTGGAAGACCTGACCTTTGACCTGACTTTTGACCTGAATGGGTCACCACAGAGAGAATTATTATTTGGAAAAGTTGATCAGATTTTCATTCTGGGCAACTTTTGTAGAAGAATGTTTTTGGGTTATAATCAAACCCAAAATCAAAATTTCGGACTTAGAAATAATTTTCCCCATTTTGTACTTCACAAATTTTCGAAACAAATTTTTTTCAAAAATTTTTTAGAATCGCTTCAGAATGTCCTGAAACGGATTTCTTTGCNATTTTTAGAATCGCTTCAGAATGTCCTGAAACGGATTTCTTTGCAAAAAATTTGCGAAAAAATTTTTTCGAAAAATTTTTTTTTATTTGGACGATTCAACCATTATTTTATTCATTAAAATAAAAGAACTGAAAATTAATGAATTAATTNAAAATTTCGGACTTAGAAATAATTTTCCCCATTTTGTACTTCACAAATTTTCGAAACAAATTTTTTTCAAAAATTTTTTAGAATCGCTTCAGAATGTCCTGAAACGGATTTCTTTGCAAAAAATTTGCGAAAAAATTTTTTCGAAAATTTTTTTTTTTATTTGGACGATTCAACCATTATTTTATTCATTAAAATAAAAGAACTGAAAATTAATGAATTAATTNTTTTTTTTTATTTGGACGATTCAACCATTATTTTATTCATTAAAATAAAAGAACTGAAAATTAATGAATTAATTTGTTACTGAATTAATTTTTTACATAATTAATGAAAAAATTAATTTTTTACATAATTAATGAAAAAATTAATTTTTTACTGAATTATTCAAAATTACTGAAAAGTTGAAATTTAAACTATTGTTACGCAAAAATTATCGACGAGTGATTACTACATTATTATGCACTATTGATTATGATATAGTTTAGTTATGTTAATAAGATTAGTATTTCGTAGTCTAATAAGGTAGAGTAGATTCAAGTTCAGTTCAATGTACTCTATCAGATAAGTTATAAAACGAAGGTAATTCCAAGTCAATTCTGGTCAGTGTCGATAAATCAGTTCGTCAAGAAACACATGTCAGTCTCCGAGTTGTTCTGTATTTTGATTCAATACAATTAACTTATAAATTAGACTCAAAAGTAATTAACCTGTTGTTTTTTTGGCAAAAATACATGAAAAATAGTCTGTTCAGTTGAAGTTTGTAGTTTTCTGAATCGGAGACGGAAAATTTCATAACAAAGTGGTGGAGTATATACGAGCAAAAGTCTCGCTTCTATATAGTAAGAAAAGTGTCCTGATAACTCAGAGTTAGGGCAGTTGGTCCTTGAATCGGATGCAATTAAACAGAATCAACTCATCAAACTTCTTCGTCAACAGATACAATAAGCAAGACGTCAATGACTATGGCAAATATTGACATCAAGAACATTAATACTTATCTACATGACTGTAGAAAAGTTCGACGGTCTGTACAATATTGAAACTCTCTGTTCCCGTCTCGATACGGCTGCCACGACGTTTAAACTAAAATCTGAATGGATCACTCTAAATTTCCATCTATTTATTGATGGAGAAGTCAGTAAATGGTGGCAATGGGCTCAAACAGAACAAATTAAATGTCTATCAACGGATAATGCCAACGTTCGTTTCAATGCCGTGAAGAAAGCGCTTCGAGAGTAATACCAGCTTGAGTGAGTGAAGAAAGAAGCTAAAATAGCAATGAACGCTTTACGTTATGTAGACTGTTCATCAGCAGGAGACTTAGTAAGAAGTTAGCATATTTTTTCTTAATTGATTTTGCGATCACTCCTGAGAAACAAGTGCAGAAGCTGATAAAAGGACTTCCACAAACACTCCGAAACATCATGTATGGTTCACAACCACAAACCCATACCGACTTCTTACTGAGATTGAGTAGAATGGATCGCGAGAAGAAACCTGAACAACGGACTCAGCCGCCAAATGTCTCCCATCGTCCAGAGGTTTGATCAGTGTTAAGCTCAAAGGCAAATTCAGAGAAAGTCCGGGAGTCAAGCCATTAGAAAGGGTTATGACAAAGATGGCCAAAGGATATGCTTCTATTATAAAAAGCCAGCCATATGTTGAGAAATTGTCCAACTCGTCCGCCAAGGTCCAAAAATCAAACGGTATCTCGAGTGTACGAACTGGAGGTTGATACAAGCAATATCCTTACTTCTTTAAACTATCATGCTCGGTGCCACGCAGACACCTACAGCATCCTATCAAGTCAACAACCTTTAGAAAGTACAGCGTGTTTTAAAATGAGGTACCACATTTTGAAATCGAATAACTTTTCTTCTAAGTGTGATCCCAATTGTAATGATCGAAAATGAACCTTTATAATAAGAAAACCTTCCCAAATTTTGGCAACCTTCTATGTGAATAGTTACTATGGTCAAATTAAGGTCAAACGTTCAGTCTCGGTTTTTAGCACTATGTTAGCATGGAGGATTGTTTGTAAACAAATTTTTATTTTTCAAAAAAAAGTCATAGTTACCAGAATTTGACGAAACCTCTAGAGCACTGCAGATCAAAACTAAACAAATTTGGGAATTCTGTTTAACTTTACTTATTCCTTTCTGATTTTACATATGCGTAGTAGGAACCTGATCTCCCTCCGTTCGAAGAGTAATTTCTAAGCGCGTTCTAACTGATTGGCAGGCTCTATCGCACATCTGTTGGTTAATTTCTTGAAAACACACATGAATTTTTTCCCGCAAATCTTGGATAGTCATTGGTGATGTCGAATACACTAAATTCTTCATGAACAGATAAAAAAATCAGGTTGGGTGAAGTCCGGGCTCCGATGTGGCCATCGGATTGGACCATCTCTTTCTATCCAATTTTGACCCCAAGTCGTATTCAGAAAATTTTGGACCTAAAACAAATTTTTTAATTTTTCAGCGTACTTTAGTTAGGGTGTAACTAAATACCTGAACTGCCAAATGAGGTGGGGCTCCATCCTGCTGCCAAATGTAAGTTTCGTATCCTTCCAGTTCCATTACTGCTGGGATGACATTCTGAATTAGTATATTCATGTAGGTCTACTGATTGATGGTGCCATCGAAAAAGAACGGCCCGATAAGCCAAGTAGCATGAATTTCAATCCACACGTTGACACCTGGAGACTTATTGGGAACTTCATGAATTCCGTGAGGATTTTGATACCCGTACAGAACATAATTTCTTGTGTTTATTCTTCCGTTTAATTTAAATGTAGCTTCATCTGTCCAGATGATTTTATCAAATAAGTTGGGATAATCTTCACCCTTTTTTAAGATGTGAAAGGCAAACGCCATTCTGGCTGCCTTGTCTGCGATGGAGAGCATTTGACAATAGACCGAAAGCCTTTCAATTCCGAATCCTTCAGCAAATGGTTAACTGCTGTGAGAGAAATATTCAGGGTCAGTGCCCGCTTTCGTTGTGACCGGTCACGCACTTGTATCCAATCGTCGATAAGTATCTATAAAACGAAAAATTAAATTATTTATAGTTTTTTAAAAGACGATTTCTGTAAGTTACATGGCGATTTTCTTCAGTCCTTACTGTCCTCGTCTTACCGGTGCTCTTCTTATTTTTTGTAGATTATGTTTCGATGAATTTTTCCCAAATTAGGCGAATTGATCGGCGAGTTGGTGGGACTTTGCCAAAATGTAATCGTAAATCTCCATCTCACTTCGCAAAAATTTTCAATAACTGAGTACTCTCGAATTATAAAAGTTTTTTCGGCGAGAGTGAAACCATACCTTGCCATTGTAATTCAAGAGTAGAGTAACAAATTAGAGTTAATTAATCTAAATTTAATTTAATTAAGTTTAATTTCAAATTAAACTAAAAGAGGACTTCGCTATTAGAAGTCGAAATGTCATTGACTACCCTTGTGTTAATTTGGAACTGCCACTATAATTTTAAGTACACCCTTCTTAATGTTTTTTTAAAGCAAAATTTCGGTAACATTAGAGTAGCAATTTAATTTTTATTAAAACCAACCTTCCACAAAGTGAATAATGTTTGATGTGCAGTGCTCTAGAGGTTTCGTCAAATTCTGGTAACTATGACTTTTTTTTGAAAAATAAAAATTTGTTTACGAAAAATCCTCTATGCCAACGTAGTGCTNATTCTGGTAACTATGACTTTTTTTTGAAAAATAAAAATTTGTTTACGAAAAATCCTCTATGCCAACGTAGTGCTGTCAAACTGAACGTTTGACCTTAATTTGACCTTAGTAACCATTCACATAGAAGGTTGCCAAAATTTGGGAAGGTTTTCTTATTATCCAGGTTCATTTTGGGCCATTAACAATTGGGATCAGACACTTAGAAGAAAAGTTATTTGATTTTAAAATGTGGTACCTCATTTTAAAAGACGCTGTATAATCATAANTTCTGGTAACTATGACTTTTTTTTGAAAAATAAAAATTTGTTTACGAAAAATCCTCTATGCCAACGTAGTGCTATCAAACTGAACGTTTGACCATAATTTGACCTTAGTAACCATTCACATAGAAGGTTGCCAAAATTTGGGAAGGTTTTCTTATTATCCAGGTTCATTTTGGGCCATTAACAATTGGGCTCAGACACTTAGAAGAAAAGTTATTTGATTTTAAAATGTGGTACCTCATTTTAAAAGACGCTGTATAATCATAANTCAGACACTTAGAAGAAAAGTTATTTGATTTTAAAATGTGGTACCTCATTTTAAAAGACGCTGTATAATCATAACTTTAGTTCCTCCGTGTCTCTGTCTCTTCTATTAGTTCTGTTCCTGTGCATGAAATTAGTCAAAACACTCTGTCTCCGTCATGGAAAAATCTGTTTTTGTTCCGACTACGACTTTTAAGAATCCTGTCAAGTTGTTCACTTCCTCATCCAAATTAGAAGAATTCACAATTTGCATGATGAGTTCTGTGCCTGACACAAGTAAAATTGAAACGTCTGTTGAAGGAGAATCATTCTCTGTTAAAGTCAGAAAGCTGGTCTTGGTCTGAAGCTTAAAATTCCAGTTCAAGTGGGTAAATCCGAATATCAGGCTCTGCTAGATCTTGGAGCTGATATTAGTGCTATAAATGCATCGGTCCTGAATCAATTGGGCAATGCAGTTCATCGAGTTTACTTTGCAGCTCCTATTTTGGTAAAAACAGTACTTGGTTGTGTATCTGTAAATAAGCAAGCTGAAATTCTGATAGAAATACAGAATTCAAAGTCTCTTTGCAGATTTTATCCTGTTCCTGGTCTCAGTCGGTCATGCATCCTTTGAACTAATTTGATGGCGACACAAAAGAAGCTCATGTTGCAAGTTATTTTCAAGGCCTTTGAGATTGATTAAGACGACCATCACAGAAGGTTTGAATTCCATCCAAGAAGTAGATGAGCCAAGGTTGTTTGCAAATTTTTCTAAAATGGACATATCGAATACATCTGCATGTGAGCTCAAGTGTTCTGTTATAAAAACGATTGAAATAGCTCCTGAATGCTGTGTCTCTCTTATACTTTCAGTTGCAACATGCAAATTAGCCCTCGTAATACTTTATCCTCGCCAAGAAATCATGCATTCGATGCATATACTCATTCCAAAAGGCGTATCTGAAGTCAAAAAAGGAAGAGTCGGCGTTTGGGTAACAAATCTGAACAAAATTCAGTCATTATTAACAAATGCACAGTATTATGCAAGGCATCAGTAATTGAAGATGAATCATGTTTTATGTCACTTGAAGGTAACTCTGAGGTCGACAGTAGCAACAAACTTGTTAAATCACCCAATCTAGAATTCTGTATCACCCGGTGGTTAGATGTGAGGAGACTCGTACTCTCACAGTAGCCAAGCGAGGCTTTACCCCCCAGAGACAATAAGTATGAGTTATAAACTCTCCTCTGAGCTAAGGAGACTCATGGTCCAGTGTAGAAATACACCGGCTACTCTACTTTTTGACTCATTTCTCACATAAGATGGCGAGCAGAATCCCGGTTCGAGTCTCCCCAACCTCGAGACTTTTTCAAAGTCTTCCAGGGTTCTCACCCCGTTAGCTAGGTTATGTCTTTAAGTTGTTAATAATCTGGGCGTTTGAATTTCCGCCATTCTGTCGAACATTTGCCGAATTCGTAGAAAATTAAGTTTAGGTGTACTGGGTTAGAGGATACAGTAGGCTCTTGTAAATAAACACTGGGGACCAGTGTTATTGGGAAGGGGGGTTCTGTGGAAAGGATTCTGTATCACCCGGTGGTTAGATGTGAGGAGACTCGTACTCTCACAGTAGCCAAGCGAGGCTTTACCCCCCAGAGACAATAAGTATGAGTTATAAACTCTCCTCTGAGCTAAGGAGACCCATGGTCCAGTGTAGAAATACACCGGCTACTCTACTTTTCTCTCTCACAGTAACGACCTTTGTGTTTCTCAAGAACGAGAAATCCTGGATCTAATTGTCGAATACAGAGACGTGTTCGCTCTAGATGAAACTGAAATTGGGAAGACAGATCTTGTCAAACAAAATTAACTCTTGTGATCAAGAGCCAATCCGATGCCACCCGTACCGCACGTCCTTCACTCAACGCCGTGAGATAAAGAAGAGAGTAGACGTATTACTCAAGGCAGGGGTAATTGAGGAATTCTACTCACGTTGGGCAGCACCTGTTGTGATGGTGCCCAAGAAGGACGCTGGACTCCGAAAGTGCTTAGATTACCGCAAAGTAAATGCAGCCACAAAGAAGGATTAGTACCCGTTGCCTAGGATGAAAGATGCCTTGGACAGGTTAGGGAAAGCAAGCATCTTTACAATTTTGGACTTATTATTTGGATTTTATCAAATTCCCTTGGATGAAGCTGACAGAAAAAAAAACAAGTTTTATTACAACTGATTCACTATATCAGTGGAACCGTTTACCAATGGGATTATCAAGATCTCCTGCCACGTTTCAAAGATTAATGGATCTAGTCCTGAGAAATCCGAAGTGGACAATGGTTCTTGTTTATTTAGACGACCTAATAATATAAGCCAAAACATTCCAGGAGCATCAACACAGGCTCCGTTTAGTGTTGCAGAGGTTAAGGTAAGCAAATCTTACTCTCAAGCCAAGTAAATGCAATTTTGATCAAAACCAAATCCAGAATCTTGTACATTATATTTCGTCCGCAGAAGTCGAAGTAGATGAATCAAAAATCTCAGCCGTCGCGAAATTTTTTGTACCAAGAGGCCAAAGGGATATTAGAAGCTTTGTTAATTTTTACGGTTGGTTAATTTATATTCTATAAGCTTGGTTAATTTATATTTTTTATTTATTTGTTACTATCGCAGATTTGTGGAAAGCTTCGCAGACCTTGCTCAACCAATGAACAACCTATTAAAGAAAAATTGTCNGTAGATGAATCAAAAATCTCAGCCGTCGCGAAATTTTTTGTACCAAGAGGCCAAAGGGATATTAGAAGCTTTGTTAATTTTTACGGTTGGTTAATTTATATTCTATAAGCTTGGTTAATTTATATTTTTATTTATTTGTTACTATCGCAGATTTGTGGAAAGCTTCGCAGACCTTGCTCAACCAATGAACAACCTATTAAAGAAAAATTGACCTTTTGTCTGGGGAGATGAGCAGAGTCAATCATTTGAGCAGCTGAAGCTTAAACTCATCTCAGTCCCTGTTTTAGGATTCCCGGATGAAGACTCTCCAACTCATCTGCGTAGCGATTCAAGTGGGTACGGACTTGGAGCAACGCTCATTCAACTTCAGGGAGGAGTCATCGCATATGCTAGCCGAAGTATGAAACCTGCTGAGAAAAAGTATACAAGGACAGCCAAATAAACCCGGGCCTTCTTTCTCCGCTTTCACCAAAATCGGCTTGAGGCAGCCGCCAAACAAATATTGAATAACAGACGTGAAGTTAGCCAACAAATCTGTTATTCAATATTTGTTTGGCGGCTGCCTCAAGCCGATTTTGGTGAAAGCGGAGAAAGAAGGCCCGGGTTTAGTTGGCTGTCCTTGTACTGTGAGTGAACAAGAATGAGAATCACAAGACCCGCTTCTTTCTAAAATTATCGAATATCTCAAGCAAGTAGAAAACGTTGATAATAGAAAAGCTCCTGTTCGTCATATAGAAGATTATTCGCTTCAGAACGGAGTACTTCACATGGTTAATTTCACACCTAATGGAAGGCTATAGAGGCTTGTCATTCCCAGAGGATTCGAGGAAATGGTTCTGCAAGCTGTTCATTGTTCTTCTTCCGGTGGTCGATTAGGCATAACAAGGGCTTGGGTTACTGTGAAGGAAAGATTTTTTTGGAAAGGTATCTTTCGTCACGTGCGACGATTTGTTCTCGCTTGTCGCACCTGTCAGTTGTTTAGAATCCGCAAAGGCCAACGTATGGGCCTTTACAAAACTTTGAAGAGGTCACCATGACGTTTGAAAGAATCGGTGTTGACTTCATAGGTCCTTTTAAGACATCAGCATCTGGAAATAAGTATGCGATCATTATTGTCGACCACTTTAGCCGTTATGTCGAAGCCGAAACCATTTCGATTACAAGTGCCGAAGCAACTGTTGCAGTACTGAGATGGAAAATCATTTTGCGTCACTCTTGTCCAAAGGAAATAATTGCAGATCAAGGAAAGCAATTTATTTCTAACTTAGTGAAAACCTTTAGTAAAGATTCCAAGTTCAAGTTGTAGTTCACCGCACCCTATCACCCACAAACAAATGGAATGACCGAGCGCGCTAATCAGACTATCAGACAGATTACAAGCTCGGTTGAACACGCGAAAGTCAAGGGAAAAGTTAAAATTTCGTTATGATCAAGCTAAAATTGATCTGTCTCTTCAAATTGGACAACAAGTGTACAGAACTATACTACAACGTAAGAAAGGAGTCACAAAAGCATTTTTAGCACAAAGGCTTCGTCCCTACGTCGTTATTGATCAAGCTGGACCAGTAAATTACAAAATCCGTCTCATATCTGGAAGTAAACGGAAATGTAGGCCTCTAATTGTGCATGTAAAGGATCTTGTTCCTGCCCGCTCAGGGTTCAATTCAGGTTCAAATAATGCATCAGTTGGACTTCCTCGCAAAGTGAAAAGCAGAACTGATAAAGAATTTAAGATGCAAGTGGCTGCTCCCGTGTCATCGACCGATTCCGATTCCAGTCATAAAATGTTAATTCGCCAGTCTTCGGCTCAGCAATATCCAGGAGGGAGGGCAAATAAATCCAGTAGTTCTAGACATGTCTCATTTGCAACCTGTTCGAGTACATCCAAAATAAACGAGCCAACCCAGTCAAAGTCAAGCAGTTTACAATTAGATTCTGGAAGAGCAACTCCTAACGTAGAGCAACAAAATTCAGATTCAACTCCAATTTTTAGCAGTCCCACTCTATCCCTCAGACGTTTTACACGGAAACCCAAACCTAAAAGCTATTACTACGATGAGTATTGCTAACCAATGTGAAAAGTCAGTCTCGTAAGTTTGACTTCGAGTCCTCGCGTGTCTCAAGAAGGCACTTGATTAAACAAAGTCAGCATCAGTCTCGTCATTCCATATTTGAAAAATCTAGACCTGGACTTGAAATTGTGGATATCGAAGACCCTAAACCAAAACGGCTCTGTAAATTTAGTACTGAGCGCAATATTGGGCTTCTTACTTTTTACTTCTAAAGGATGATTGCAGTGGTTTTCGAACTGTTTACTTTTTGGAATCAAAAGATGAAACAGCGGATTGCATCAAACTCTTTATTCCATTTATTGAAAAACAAACCCGAAATAAAGTGAAGACTTTTCTCTCCGACAACGGAACTGAATTTGTTAACAAGACAATACGTTCCTATTTTCACGAATTAGGAATTTTGCATCAAACAACCGCTATCTACTGCCTGAGTCGAATGGTTTAGCAGAAAGGGAAATGAGAACCTTAAAGGAAGCAGTTCGCACAATGTTGCAGAAAATTGGAAATCCTGAACACCTGTGAGCTGAAGCCATTGCCACAAGTGTCTATATATACAATTGAACACTGAATAAACAGTCCCAAACAGTCACGGCGTTTGAGCCGATCTTCAAAAAGAAACCCTCATTTCGTCATGTTCGAGTATTTGGATGTAAAACTTTTTTCCCAAACTCAAAAGGATAAAAGGTTAGTATGAGATGCAAAAGCAAAAATTATGACACTAGTTAGATGCGACTCCAACTCAATGAAATACAGGCTGTTTGACACTGAGACAAAACGCATAATTCTAGCAATAAATGTCAGTTTTGAAGAGCAAGTTGGAGAAAGTCCGTCAATGCCTCAATTCTTTGTCCAGTGATGATGAGGATGAGAGAATAAAAGAAAACGAAGAGAAAGATGAGTGGAATGAGACAACATCTGAAACCGAACAGCTCTCAGCAGATGAAGAGAAAGAAGGAAAGCCAGAAAAAGAAAACTCTGAAAACCAAGATGCAGAACACTCAAATGGTCCAAAGACAAGGTCAAACGACAGATCAGAAGGGAGTTCAAGTTGTCCCAAAATTTCTGTTTTGATGAAAACACCAGATGGTCAATATGAAGCCAAGATCCCTAGCCAAAAAAAAACGAAAGTGAAAATCCCAAAAACAAAACTTAAAACTCCACAGTCGGATCGAGTTCTACGGGATAGATCTTCGTTAAAGAAACTCAAATCATATGTTGAGGCCTTTTTCTCATATCCCACTGAGAGACCAGGAACATACTTAGATGCTATAGAAAGCAGCGATTCTGAAAATTGGAAAAGGGCAATGAAAGAAGAGGTGAAAAACCACCAAAATAACAGTACTTGGGAGTTGGTGACGAAACCATCAAATGCACGAGTCCTAGATTGTCGGTGGATATTCAAGATCAAAAAGAACTCAAATGGAATAATTGAACGATTCAAAGCTCGTTTAGTTGTAAAAGGATTTAGACAAAGGGAAGGTATAGATAATTTTGAGACTTTTGCATCGGTTTGTCGTTATGAATCAATACGACTGATACTGTCCCTTGCCACTGCTGAAAACTGTTTTATGAAGCAGTTTGATGTAAAAAATGCCTTTCTCCATGGAGTCCTGGACTCCATCATATACATGAAGCAACCAGAATGGTATGAGAAAGGAGAAAGTGAGATTGTGTGCCTTCTAAGGAAGAGTCTCTACGAATTGAAACAAGCACCACGCTGTTGGAACAAAACCTTCACCGACTTTTTTTCAAAGTATAATTTTTTACCAAGTGCATCTGACTCATCGGTATACATTGGGTTAAATAACAAAACCTTTGTGTACTTACTGATGTATGTAGATGGCAGACTTGTACTTTCTCCAGATTCATACTCAGTGGACGCCGTAATAAAATACATTGGGAAAGTTTTGAAATTACAATCTCAGAACCAAAAATGTTTGTAGGCATACAAATAAAGAAAGCTGACTCAGGGAAAGTCATTCTACATCAAGCAGCGCTAATTCAGTCAACCTTGGAAAAATTCAACATGGAGGATTGTAAACCGGCTTCCATTGCGCTACAACTAAATCAGAAGATCTTGCCTGGAGAAACTTGTGAGGCTGAATTACCCTACAAAGAACTCATTGGACCCTTACTGTTTATAGCCAGAGCGACAAGGCCAAACATTAGCTACGCTGTAGCGAAAATGTCTCAATTTTCTACATGCTATACAAACATTCACTGGAACTTAGCAAAAGGATTTCTCCGGTATTTGAAAGGTACAATGACTTTCGGCCTTGAGTATAAGCGAAATTTAAATCACCTGTTAAGTGGATATACTGACTCCGATTTCGCAGGAGACAGAGTGGTACGAAACTCGACTACCGGATATACTTTCTTTCTGGGTGGGTCGTTAGTGAGTTGATTTAGTGAAAAACAAGCATTGGTTGCTCTGTCAACAGAAGCTTAGTATGTCTCACTAGCTCAAGGTGCCAAAGAAGCTGTGTGGATAAGAAGGTTTATGGAAGAAATTGGCTACAAACAAGAAGAAGCGACACCATTACACGTCGATAATCAGAGCGCAATCAAACTATCGCACAACTCTGAGTTCCACAGCCGCACGAAACACATAGACCTTCGACAACATTATACACGCCAATTAATACTAGAAGAAGAAATTGAAGTTGTCTACACACCAACAGAAGAACAAATAGCAGACGGATTGACCAAACCTCTTTTAAAAGGAAAGGCGGAAAAAATGAGAGAAGGAATGAGAATGTGGAAAACAGAAGAAAAAAAACTGATGAGGTACAAGTGAACGTAAACAAAGTGAAAGTAGGAAGAGTTGGAAAACCAAAGACTCTTTCGCTTTCTACATAAGCTCTAATGTTCCTACTCAGCCTTCTGCTTTCTCCAGTTCTAAACTTCACAGCTCAAAATTCACAGTCCGTTTTTTTGGAGAGAAAGCCAAACTCCTGTAACAACTGAGTACAATCGTATTAATTTGGCAATTAAGCTGATGAATCTATGCGACGTTATAAAATTACAAATTTTTCATGGAGACCAAACTGTAGATGCAAAAGGGACATGTAATAAAATGTACAAAAAGTATTTTCTCGATAACGTTGCTACTATGTGCCCAGCATCTAACGAAAAACAAGTTCTAATAAGAGGCAACAGGGAAAAAATACAAATTAGAGATAAAAAATTTATCTTTATACTTTTGGCCATCATAGTAGTAACAATTCTGGCTTCGGCTGGATTGGAAATTGCTGGAGTAATAATGGCATCAATTAACACTAAAAACATCAAAGATTTAGAGGAAATTGTCGCCATACAAAAGAAACAGCGTAAACAATTAGAAGAATAAATATTTTGGAAATGAGTGTGAGAGATCTTAAATCCAACTTCAAAACATTAACAGAGAAACTCTAACGTCATGGAAAGGACTTTGATGAGTTGAAGAAAAAGCAAATAAGTTCAACTTTTGCTATTTCCTTTGTCACAACTCGCCTAATAACCGTTCAATCTATTATCCAAGAAGCAACCAGAAAATGGAAGGAAGGGAAAGTGGNACAATTAGAAGAATAAATATTTTGGAAATGAGTGTGAGAGATCTTAAATCCAACTTCAAAACATTAACAGAGACACTCTAACGTCATGGAAAGGACTTTGATGAGTTGAAGAAAAAGCAAATAAGTTCAACTTTTGCTATTTCCTATGTCACAACTCGCCTAATAACCGTTCAATCTATTATCCAAGAAGCAACCAGAAAATGGAAGGAAGGGAAAGTGGNTGTCACAACTCGCCTAATAACCGTTCAATCTATTATCCAAGAAGCAACCAGAAAATGGAAGGAAGGGAAAGTGGATCCAGCCTTATTTGATTACTTCAATTTCACTATCCCTTGCGGTGACCATTGTCCATTTCGGTTCGCCACGGCTAAAAGTTGCTATGTTACAGATGATTTCGCCAATCTATACATCGATTTTGACACTCCTTAATCAATCGAAGTCTATATTTACTGGAAGCCGATCCTAATATCTTCATTAATAAGACTGAAGATAAAACATGCCAAATCAAGTATACATGCCCGAGGAATGTCATTTTCTTAGACGATTGTGACTATGCTGTCTACATGATGAACCCAGTGACCCACGATTTGATCCTAGAACCTACTAACAGCTGCTCCTTCCATTGTGCTATCAGAACAAAGTCAAAGTATTTTGGAATAGATAGATGTGATCCGAAGCATCCTCATGACGAAATGAATTATATTCAAGTAAAATCACATCATGGGTTGAATCACTTATACTGTCCGAATAGCAGCCTGGAACTAGATGAAAAAACGTTGCCCTGTCCAGATGAAGTATTTGTGTTCCTTATCAGAGCTAGCTTCAAGATTAGTAACATGCAGTACCACGCAAGTCAAGTACATTTAGCCCTTATAGAGACCATAGACCCGTTGTTTACTCTCCGAACCAATTGGCATCTACTACCATCTCTTAACATGACTAAACTTATGACTAAACCTTTGTAAGAAAATAATAATTACTACAGGCCCGCTATGAACACAGGTGAAAATGGCCAGTTGATATGGATAGTTATTATACTTTCTGTTTGTCTGGTGTTAGTCTATTATATATTATATTATATGTTATATTTTTTTTTGTCTTGTACATTTACATCTTACAAAAAAAAATGGAGGTATCTGTTATAGCGAGGAGAGTAGAGCCAGGAGAAATTGAGCTCAAAACTCAAACTCAAGATTGAGGGAAAGTGTAAGGAAGAGTGAACCAATAAGTTGACTCTTTTATCAAAAACTCTGGAGTTTGAGTCTCCATTTGAATTTAAGTCCTTATCTACTTTTTCTTTATGCTATTACTATTGTACGACGTTTCTCGCGACCTGAATGTCGTGAGTAAGTTCATTTAGTTTAACTAACTATTAGTGTCTATTTTTAAACGGGTTTAAGTCGCCATCTGTTTTCGAAAAAAGAAATATGGATTATGTGAGTCCACAGTTAAATAAAACGAAAAGTAGCTTTAGAATAGGTAGTCACTTTAGTTTCAAGTCCTTACTTAAAAACGTATTTCTAAAAACCTAATAAACTGATCACTATCGAATATCAAAATATCAGTTTTCGAGGTAATGAATTCCGTAGAAGAGCAAGATACTTACACGTCAGGAAATTTTGGATATTAGAAATGCTAGGTCTTTTTAACGTCTTTTTCAAATAATTCATCAAATTCAATTTAAAGATTAACTGTGAGAAAAATGGTTCTTCTTCGAATTTTAAGCAATCTTAATTACTTGTTCAAATCTCCTCTTATGGAGATAAGCTAAACCTAGAGTTGAAATCTTAGGATCACTATTTTTGTGTTTATGTGACAAGGGNCTCCTCTTATGGAGATAAGCTAAACCTAGAGTTGAAATCTTAGGATCACTATTTTTGTGTTTATGTGACAAGGGGTTTTTGGTAAATAGCTTGTACTCCAATTTCTTTAATTACTGTCCTTTCTCAGGACCTCGAAACCAATTGGGTTCAAGTCCCATTTGGTCCACTCTGTGATTGGTCCTTCCCTNTCCTCTTATGGAGATAAGCTAAACCTAGAGTTGAAATCTTAGGATCACTATTTTTGTGTTTATGTGACAAGGGATTTTTGGTAAATAGCTTGTACTCCAATTTCTTTAATTTCTGTCCTTTCTCAGGACCTCGAAACCAATTGGGTTCAAGTCCCATTTGGTCCACTCTGTGATTGGTCCTTCCCTTTTGTTCTTGTAAAGAGTTAGGGAGTCTAAAAGGAGTGGCCGTCATTACTTAAGGGCTTTCCATCTCAAATATCGCCCAGTCTAAAATAAGCAGACTCAAGAAGAAGTCTCACCTAAACTTTGTAACTTTTTATTTCTGAATTTTTAAATAAACAATTTCACTTTTTATAACATTAACTAATTTAAAAATGGTTAGCAGGGAACAAAAATTAGAAAGGAGATAACTATGGTGAAGCACTTGTTTGGCGGGAGTGGGAGTGTCAGGTTGGGTTTACAGCAATTTCCACTTCGAAATATTTTAGTGAAAAAAGTGAACGGGACTTAAATTTCAAACCATACATGTATAAACATGTTGGCTGATGTGTATAATTTGCATTTTTATCATTTTATGGTTTCAATATGAATTTTATTGAGTTTTTTAGTGTTTTATTTTAAATTAATGTATTATGTTTGTTTCTGGCGTGAGATAGATTTTTATGTCTGAGCTAAATCAAAATATTCTGTACCATGTTAATTTTTTCATTACTTGAAAGTTCATAGCTGTAGGTAGAAGGGTTTCATACCATTGTTAAAAGAAAGGGTTAATTTTTGGAAGAAAGGAGATTTTTACTTTAGAACCTTTCTGTTTTACTTATTTGAACCGTGGGGAATTTGGCAGGAAACGGGCATCCTTCCCTTACCATCTATGTATTTGAATTATTGCTAATTGGATTTTGCGTTTGAAATGTTATTTATCTGTTGTAGTTGTTTGCGGTTGCGTATTTATGTTTGTGGAATGCGTGAAGACTTAATTTTTATGTAGCTGGTCTGTGGGAAACTTAACTCGGGTTCGCGAGAATCATCGGCGCATCTTCGAAATCTTCATCAGTAATAACAAAGTTGCGATTGCGTTCCACACGTAACGAATCGTAGAATGGTATGAGTGTAGTTGTTGAGATATACTTGAGAAGAGCACGTATATTGTTGAATTTCCACTGTGATAAAGGCACAAAATCGTGATAAGCGTCTTCAATTCCTTGCCACACGTTTTCTGCAGCTACATATTTGTAAGGAGTTGAAAAGGTTGGTCAAAATCTCCTGTTGTAGTCTTTCTGCAAGTCACAGAAACATACTCAAGAAATCTTATTTTTCTGACGGATTGGATACCGTGACTGATAATGAAGCGATCTAATGCTGCTTGGAAGTCAAACACAATTGCCATAGCAGCTATGCCATTGTTCAAATTTTTAGCTAGGATGTTCAACATCTGATACAGTGGATGGTGTAAGCCTCTTTGTCATTCGTACCAGATGTGCAAAATACGAAGGAAAGGCAAATTTGTCAAAAGGCTTCTTGTGCTTATCAATTAGAGCGAAGTCTCGATCTACAGCCATGCGACTATATCCTATGATAGAGTACTATGAATTTTAGTTCCTGAAGTCGGGCGTGTAGAGGGCGCAAGTAACCAAGAAAAGCCTTTGTTTTGTTTTGGCCACAAGAATTGTCACACCATATGAACAGAGTGTCTATCTCCTCCGCCACACTTGTATGGATGAAGTGATGAAGATACTACTACATTGGATCCTCTCTTTGCAAAAGTGTAGGAATACACGAACATATGAGCATGTCTCGTTCTTAAGGCATGGATACCCATGTTATATATTCAGAGTTGTCGGCTGAAAAATTTGTTGGTGACATGAGTCACAGGAAGTGGTAAATTTTGTTCAAAATCAAAGCAAATGCACATGGTTGAATTCGCCAATTGAGCTAGACTTTTCTGATTCATTTGCGTTTAGAAAGCTTGCGCCTGCTGGAGGTGTCTCTTATGTATGTCCTTCAATGTCTGCAACCGATCAAGGTTGTTCTACCTGCGAGTTTCACTTTGATTTGCTGTTGCTTTCGCAGAATTCGCATATGTCGCTAAGAGGATATCCGAAAGCTGTTGTATCGGAACTTAAATATTGAGTCGAATATCCATTGTTGCACATGACGTCATTAGGATTTTTCTGTTGGTTGTTTACACTGCGATGTGGATACATTTGAACGAAGTGCCGGTACAGTTTCGCCAATGACGATTCTGACCTCAAACATTTTTTTTGGATTCTTTTCTGTGAAGTATTGAGATTCTTAAGGTTCTACACTATCGTGAAATGTCTTAACATCTTGAATAGCTTCAGGAGCGATGTGTTGTCTTTTATTATGCCTTTCATTCATATCGTTGACAGAAGTAGGTTTATCAAATACTTTCACACAAATTTATATTCATATCTGATCCAAGTAAAAATCACAATTATATATTGTGGCGCGGTAATAATTCTTACCCTTTTAATTGATTATCTAGACTTCGAGGATCCGACCTAAAGTCTTGGGGGAATGGGATAACTTGTGTTGCGGATGAGGCCTAATGATTAAACTCAAAGTTGATCTGAAGTGCAATTGGGTTCACTAGGATGACGGCTTGTGTCCTTACTAGATATCGGGTAGTCCTGGGTGGTAAATAGAGAATCACAGTGTTGATTGTGGGAAAGCTTGGGTCAGGTTCTGGAGCTCTTTCTGAGTCTGGTAGTAGATACAAGTCTCTGCCTTAGTATTCCCTTATCTGTTACTGTTCTGAAATGGATCCGGACTCTTCCTGCGGAGTATTAGTGAGGTTCTGACTGAGTCTAGTGCTGATTACCAGACTCTGTTGAACTACGGAACGGACTTACCTTGGTCGGATCCATCTGGGGTGACTTGTTCTGGTGGTTCTCTGGAACGTACTACTCTACCAGTTGTGCGGAACGGTCTGAATGGAGTTTCCTATTTTGAGACTTCCTGTTTTGGTACTCCCTATTTTGGAACTTTTTATTTTGGGACTTTCCTATTTTGGGACTCCTTATTTTGGGATTTTCTATTTTGAAAGGCCCTACCTGGGCGTTCCGTCAGGAAGTTTCGCCTAGGTGTTCTGTCGGGACTCTTTGCCTGAAGTGTTCTGCCGGAGTACTCTGCCTGGACCGACTGGTTACTTGTTACTTTACTTTACTGAGTAGGACTCTGGATACCGGACCCGTTCCGAGTCTGGTACTAGTTACCGGACTTGTCCAGAACTTGGGACTGGAACCGTACTACCTCGGGGTCTGGTACTGCAGTCCTGACTCTCCGGTTGGGAATCTAATAAACCTGATAGGGATACTCACAAATCTAATACCCGGACTGAGAAAAGTCCTGTCCCGTCTCCTGGGGAATTAAACGCCTGCTTCTATTGGAGAACTCCAAACGTCCCGTTCTGCAGGGGAACTATCTCTGGGCTCTCCGGACTACTGGTTCCGCGGGTGAACGGGGGTTATCCCCGGACTCTTCCGTAGTGCTCTCTGTGCTACCCTTCAAATCAGGACTAGAAAACTTACTGGTGGACCGCAATCCATATCTTCCCGATACTATGAAGTCGGGTTTTTCTCTCCCGTTCCGAAAGGATTCCGTAAAGAGCTAAAGCTGTACTTGGTCCCGATTTTCCGGGCGTCACAGGAGCGGCTGGGGCAACTGTTCTCTATCACCAAGCGTCCCGTTTAGCCCAGCCACACCGGAGTTATCGGAGACCGAGATATCCGTATGACGGGAGTGCTGTGTTGGAGTGAACCTGAAGAACTAGTGTTGCTCGCAGTTGATGGGTTTTGCCATGCGGGACTTCTGATCAGAAGCAGGGATGTAGCCCTGCCAAGTCTACAGTCTTCTGTTGGTGAGGATTCCTCGGATACAATACACTAGCGATGGGGGCAATCCAGTGCCTGTCTTTCTGTCTCTCTCCCGATCACCCAATGTAATTTAACCACATAACCAGATTTCAACTCGAAGTTCTGTGAAACTTGTTTTTTATTTTCAATTATTATTGTGTTAAATTTAGGTTGGGAATAGAGCCTGATATTATAATAATAATGACTATTGATAGAGAAAAGGCAAAACTTCTAACAACTAACAGAGACAAAACCTTACTGGTTTTTTACACCTACAAGCATAAATAAAATGACACACTCTTCTTTTGAGGCGCCGGAGAAAACTTTTATTTATCCTATCGCCTCTCGCCACAAGGAGTGTCAATTTCCTTTAATTCAGTGAATTTGCTTACGCTCATTCATCTGTTTTTATTACGAATGCATGGGCCTAAGGAAATTCACTTCCTTAATAAAACCTTTAACAGAACCCATGAGAACACGTCTGTTATAGCCGGAGTTTTTGCTTATGCCACAATATATCTAAAACCGTTGTGTGTAATTGTGATATTTTGATATCGTGTAAACCAAGAAAGTACTTGAGACAGACAGCAATCGTTGTACCAATAGGGCTAGCGCTGTACCTTTCCTTCTATTTATGCATAAAACACACCCACGCAAATATAGTGCTTTCATTTGAAGTTTTCAAGCACCAGTAATCTGCCAAATCACAGTTCAGGGAAAACAGATGACAGACTACAATATGATGTACACTTGTCGCGGGATGCTTTCTACCTTGTTGGGAAAGGGTTCAGATGTAAAGACAAGTCTTTCTACTGCCATTTGCTACTAGCCAGACTGTCTCCAAAATCTGTCTACTGACAGTAATATGGGATTTGTAACAAGAAAAAAATTGACGGCTTTATATAAAACTGTTGAATTTCTTGGGAGGCCGAGTGCTTCGTTATTTGAACTGTCGTCTTTGGTTCCTAGTGTTATAAACATTGATATTCCGTTCACCAAGTGTCACGACTCTTTTTGTTTGGAAAATTCTACCGACAAGGCATATACATTTTCCATTGAAGAAGCTTCTCTCTATTTAAAGGTATATACAGCGGACCCTCAGATTGTGTCTAGACACCAACAGCTGTTTGCTTCTGGAGCAAAGGCGATCTATAACGTAAGGTAATTGAAATTGAACGATTCAGATCTTGGAGTCTGCCTCGTTTCTGGGATGCTTTAAATTCAGTTGTCAGAACTTTGCAGAATTTGACGTATCTCTTAGTATCAAGAGTAAGCAGGCGAGTCCATTTCACAAGAAAATTCTATAAAACTACAAAAGAGAGGTGAACTTGTAAGCATACAACTTAATCTTTGGAGGTTTGGACTCACTGGAAACGGGATAGACAGAAGCACCTACAAGGTAAGAGCAGTATCTTTAGTAAAACAATTTTTCTCAATTCCAAGGGTTCCTTTATGATGTGTTTAATTTTGTCTAGGTGGGAAACTGTCTGTACCTTTACTCTTGTATTATAGTATGGAGATTACTCCTGTGGCAGGGTCTACAAATTTACAAATCTTCACTGTCAGAGGTCCATTAGGGTTAGTTGTTTATATATTTGTCATGATAGCAAACCTTTTTTACTATTGTAATCATATAATCTACAGGTTACAATCAACATTAGTGAAACCGCAACAAAGGATCTCGACGTGATTGTTTTGGGTACTTTTACAAACGTGTTGACTATCTATAAGGAGATAGAAGTGGAAATTCTCAGAAATTGATATGGATACTATTACACTAGAGGGGGAGATGAATTGTGTAAAAATATGTACAAACCCTTTTATCAGGACTTTTGTCGTAGCTAATGATTAGATTGTGAAAATAAACACCAAACCACCATTTTCTTGTATACAAAATACACCGTCATCTTGTACCTCTGGTAAGTCGATACCTTGTATAAACTTTTCAAGCATGTTTTTTAATACTCGCCCTCTAGACATGATCCCACATTTATTTTGACTAATGCATGGTTCATTCTTTATTGCTTTCAGACTACCATTGTGTATTATGGGCTCATTTTAAACTTTCCTTTTAGTTAGAGATAAAAGGAGAGTAAATCCCCTTCCGTCATTTTGAATGACGGAGATGACTATATCCTTCTGGTTGGTGTTGTTGGTGGTGGTAGTGGGGATGGGTGAAGATGGCGTGAGAGTTGGCAGTGGAAGGGGTGAGAGATAAAATCTGCAACAGTATATTTGTGGTGGTTGTGATTATGACGAGGAGAGGGTGTGAGCATCACTCGTTTCCTCTCTTCTTTGTTTTTATTTATAATCTCGTTGGATCTATCATTTTAATAAATTCCCAATAGACAATTTTGTTGAATTTAAAACTTTTTTAATTATTTATTGTACACATTTCTAATTCAAACTTACAGTTACATGCAAATTTTATTAATATTTCGACTACTTATTCTTGGTTCACAAGTTTGACATTGTTTCCCATATTCCGAGTCACGAGAAATGCAAAAACAAAGAGAATCAAAAAAGGAAAAAACTAGCCTGTCATTATATGCTAAATTTGAATTGCTAAAGTCATAATCAATAATTTCACTCAAACTTCTACATATTAGTTTATTATACAAAATGTATAGACAAAATTGACCACATACCGAACAATGATCCGACTGTAGCTGTATAGTATTAAATATAAATTTAAATTTATTTTTCAAATGAGGAAAATCAAGATTATAGTAATAGGGCTCTTCCCCATAAGAGTCTATAAACTCGATGATATTATTCTCAAGTAAGAAACATAGGACCCAATGTTGGCCAGACTTATTTCTAGTATCTGTATTTTGTACAATAGCAATTGTAGACATCAACAGTTGACATTTCTTCATTGGCAATTACATAAGAGGTGACAGAAGGGTCACGGGATCTAATGAGATGCTCCATGGCCGAAAAGAAGGTTGTCTAATCCATTTCAGTTTGAGTATGACCTAATTAAATCTACACCTTTTTTTATGGAGAGGAAACTAATTAAATAAACAATCCAAAGCAACCTAGCCTAATTGACAAATATATTTCGATAACCGTCGATTTCAATTAGACTCTGAAACACCCTAAGCGAAACCAACTGAAGGGGGGATGTTGTCGCAGTCTCAAACTGTAGTTGCGCCTGTTGTAAAACAAAAACAAACAGGGTTGATTAAGTTGCAGTTTTTGGAATTAATCGATAAGGCAATAAAGTCAAATTTTCTTACCTTCATTGTCCCTATGCGTTGGGGTTGAAACTCTGCTCCTGCTGGAACGGGTAAAATATGAAAGATGTAAAATGTGAATTCCTTGGTATTGTTGTCTCTGGAAATAGAATTATCAGTTGTATTTTCCCCTACTGCATCAGATAAAGTGCAAATGCCAACTGATAAAGATTCAAGTTGTACTGGACTGGAATCAATTTGTAAATTAAATTTTCTTGGTCAACTTTCAGAAAAATGGAAGAGAGTCTATTAGTGACAAAATTAAAAGGGTGTTTATTGAGGGCTCCATTGAAACGAGTAGATTTAATTAACCCAAATATCGCAAATATAGGCAATCGATTACTCCATAACACATCCGTATAGAAGGTCATGCAGCCCGTAGGGATTTGTATACCACGAACTTGTGTAGTACGAATTGAGTACTGAGCCTTTGAGCCTCGTGAAAATAAACTTTGATGATGTTTCAAAATCTGCTCATTTACTGTGAATGCTTGAATGACGAGATTACATTCCTCGATACTAAATGAGTAGGGGCATCCAGAAACACCTGTTTTTGAAGTAGAAGAAGATTCCAAGGCAAAGTTTGGGTTGCTTAAAATCAACTTGACCTCAATTGAGCAGCCGCTAGGTAAATGTCGCTTCATTTGAAAGAGTGGAAACTGAAGTTTCCCGATGACGTCAAAAGTTTTTGACGGTTTTGACAATTCAAATCTAGATTTGAAACCAGCGTTCTTGTTGACATCAAACTCGTCATATGCGCTGTCGGGATAGCAAACCAAAGCTGAGAGTGCTGTATTCTGTTGACTTTCCGTAGTGGTTAGAATTTGTGTGATGACAGTTTTATAGCGGCTTAGCCCTAAGTCATCCTGACAATTATGTTCAAAAAAGCGGTATAGAGAAGCCAACTTCTAGAGGCCACGACATCTTTAGCTTGTAACGCAGCTCCGGTTCCGTGCAGCTCCGTGTTTGATAAAATCCTGGCCTTAAAGTGTAGGTAACCATCGTTAAGACTATAGTACTGACTAGTAGAACTAGGAATATTAAAGATGACTGGATTATAGGGATCCTTAATAGTTGTCGAACTCGTATAAAACAAATATGTGGAACTATCCACTAACACATCAGTAGAACGGAAATTGAAAATATTGAGTTGGCTTCTAAAGCTTTTTTGACCATTGAAGTAAACAACAGCCTTGTTTTCCATTTTTACTTTACACCACTAACACGGCTCTGCTTCCCACACTTTCCCTTTCTTGATTTTTCTACGACTGACTTTCCCCTCTTAGTCTTGCGAGCCTTTTTACTATCAACCAGAGACTTTCCACGTCTTTTTTTGACTTTCATTTATTTTCTTCTGCGTCGACCCCCTGTCTGAGACTTTTTACGCACTCCGCTACCCTGAACCTTTCTACGCTTGGATCTCGAACGTTTTCCTGCACTACTATTTCTGGAAAGTGGAATCGGATAAAAAAACTCCAAAGGAAAAATTCCAGCGGCTGCTGATGTACCTCCTCCTACCTGATTTGCAAATTTTGGTTCACTTGCAGATTGATTTTGAAAATTTTCACCCTTTGGTGGTTCATACCACTCGCTCCCGTGTGCAGGACATGTTGGAATGAAGAAATTGGTAAGCAAATTAGTGAGCAGATTTTACTGGCCAGACATGGAAGAGGAGATGCGGGATTTCGTAAGGAAATGTCAGGGGTGCGCCTTTCATAAGTTACCACCCAAGAGAAGGAAAAGTTTCCTACAACCAATAAACCTTTTTGAAATGTCTATGAACCCAGAGATCTTTAGTATGGTTTCGATGGATCTCTTAGGACCTTCCTCAGAGACAGCCCAAAGAAACAAAGTTATTGCTGTTTTCACTGATTACATGTCAAGGTATGTAATCTGCGCGGCGATTAAAGACTCAACTGCAGGAAAGGTAGCGCGATTTCTAGTAGAAAAGGTTATTACAATTTTTGGTTTGTTCAGAGTTCTTTTAACGGACAATGGGACATGTTTCAGGTCAAAACTGCTGGAACAAATGGGGAAAATGATGTGTTTCCAACGAAGGTTCACAACCACATTTCCCTCGCAGACAAACGGGTTGACCGATAGGTTTAACTCTATTATAGCCACTTTTATAAAAGAAACAGGGGTAACCGCTTGTAACCAATACTTACCGCATTTGGTTTTCGCGCATAATGCATCGGCGCACGATACTCTGAGAGTGGCGCCATTCCTCCTTATGTTTGGTAGGGAGCCAATGCTCCCGATGGATTTGTCCTTTACAAAGACATTTCTTTCTCTACCATTAGAACACCATATGGAGAGGATGAAAGAAGCATGGGAGTGGATTCGGGCAAACTTAGGAAAAAGGCAGGAAAGAAACAATCGCGCCTATGAAGCGACCAAGACAGCCGGTGGGTTTGAGGTTGGAGATCTGGTAATCTGTCGAACGCCCATCAGAAAATAGGGGTCCTCGATAAATTTCAACCGAAGGTAAGAGGTCCGTCATTTGTGATTAAAAAAATATCTGAAGTAGTGTCTGATTAAAAAAAAATGTCAGTAAATCCTTAGAATTATGTCATGTGAGTATGATGATACTGTATTATAGTATTAGGCTAGTAATAGACCCGATGGAGGAAATAGAGGATGAAAAACTACAGGAAATGGAGGAAGAAGAAACAAAAGAAAACCATGAAATGACTCAAGAGGAAAGTTCAATTCCGTCAACAGTGGAGGAGTCATATTTAAAGAAACAAAAGAAGAAGCGAAGTGAGTTGAAGGAACTAGTTCAATTTCGGCGCTCCAGTAGAATCGCACAAAAATTCCAATAAAAAACGACAGAATAGGTACGGAACTTCTCTTCAGACTAACTCTCGTGTGTTGTCTAGTGGTATTTTTTATGGGAGAAGTAAACTTTGTCGGATTGTTGATACCAAAAAGAGTCTCAGAGACCATACTCCA
Organism: Holacanthella duospinosa; assembly: GCA_002738285.1. Classification (NCBI taxonomy): domain Eukaryota; kingdom Metazoa; phylum Arthropoda; class Collembola; order Poduromorpha; family Neanuridae; genus Holacanthella; species Holacanthella duospinosa. The sequence continues at coordinate 254,464 of NIPM01000107.1, forward strand.
CACTAAGTCTACCGTCCTAAACTACGTAGTTCAAGCACCACCAGAAATTAATCGTAACAACCACATCGGAAGGAGGTCTTTTTGGGAAACCTTTCACAGTGGTAATAACTTGTGGATGCAGTTAGTGAATCTAGCTTCACTCAATAGTTCATCCTATCAGTCACTAAGGATGGAATGCTTGGCGGATAATCTCCCGATGTACACTAATCTAGAGATTCGCGGCTATGTCATCAAAGATTGGATCAAGAAAAATGGCTAATCACGGGAAAAAAATTATTCCGGAAACAATGAGCCCGGAATGGTATTCCAAATTCAAGCATTCATACTGTCAATCTGAAGAAGGAGGTCAATTGGTTTGGACCATCGACATGTTTCTCAGGGAAACCTCTACGGATCTTTCAGTCTGATCGTTTTCGAAGAAAAAATTCAGACTTTATAACACCTCATGTGCATCCAGTTGAAGAGAAATGGTAATTGGAAAAATTTTCACTTTATACCTGGTGGAGGACGTGAAAGATGGCTCGACGACAGTTGGAATACACTGACAACGCGGAGTGTCTCCCGGGAACGCTGGCAGACGATCCAAAGAAAATTAGAGAAAACTGTGAATTGGTATGTCAAGAAGATACTGGAGTGACAGTGAAAGAGTGGGGCAATGACTCTTTATTAGTGTTTAGCATAGGCGATACTATACAGATACAATGCCCTGGTAAAATACAAGTTATGAGAGTGCCTAAAATGGGAACCATGCGAATCACGGTAACAATGTAGAGTTATGGACAACCTGAGTAGGGTTCGACTAGACACACGGGAATCGTACAGCAATGAGTGGAAGAGTCTTCCCGTACCATTGGCGAAAAGCCGATCAGAAGAAATGCATGGAGACACACTTACAAAATTGCCTGTTGGTTGACCTGAAAGAAGAATCGACGGCTTCATTAGCTTTTTCAGTCGCCCGGTTGGTGCCGATAAAAAAGGAAGTGAGATTCATATGGGATGAAAACTTAGGATCAACTCTTTCTTTACAGGAAGACGACCACAGAGCATTATTGACCTTCTATTCAGTGGCATCGTCACTACACTTTCTACTCACTCTTTCTATTTTTGCTATCCGTATACGGATGTTTAGGTTAAATCACGTTAGTTACGGATTATCTATAATGTATGTAGTACCATGAATATTCTGGTTTGCGGATGTTCAGATTGGACCGTCTCAAGTGATTCCGGATGGGCCTTGGTTCCTTCAGGGGAACAGTCTCGTTGAATCACTGTACTTTGGTCCATCTCTGGTTTTGGTCGTGATAGGTATTTGGTTGAGAATGATGTTTTGTTTCTACCAAAACGACGACCAAAGTGCGGAATCGGTCACTGAGCAGCAGGATTCGCAAACTTAGAATTGTACATACGGGCTTCTGTAGCGTTAGGGAAATATTTTATTCATAGAGAATTAGTTTCTCAAACTTTATTCTATCTTATCTTACTCAAACTATTATATAATATTTGTACATTTAAAAATAATTAGTATAACTACTCGCTTGCCTATGTATACTTCCTACTTCAAGTAAACGGGTTTGGAAATATTCAGACGGGATTGTCCTGACACGATTTGTAAAAAAAAAAACAAGATACCTTAGGTCACAATGATTTAGTTAAGCAAATATTCAATTCTTCAATCTTTACTCTTTAGTTTAACACTGTTATTTGAATTTATACATTGATTAGTTACACAAATTACCAAAACTTCTCATCGAGACATGGAGCAGTAGGGTATTTTGTCATTTGGAACTGACTAGAACTAGGATTCGTTCATCGGGACGATGAACCAATTTTAAGTAGGGGGAGTGTGTGGCGAAATGTAGTTTTGAGGTTGAGCATTACGCCATTTTAGATAAACAAAAAACTCTTGACAAAGGAAAAGGAAATGAAAAAGGAAATGTGGTTTTCCTCGTATGTAATCCACTTTGTAAACAAAACCAATATTTTTCCGTGCCTCGTGAGAGGAGGGAGGTAGTCGGCTTTTGCATTCTTTTCAGATTACAGCTGTGCCTAGTGCTGTAATTCTGAATTAGCCTTTGTAAGTTCTTTCTATTATCGTAAAGTTTCTAAATAAAAAGTAACAAAGAAAATTCTTATCTTGTGATTGGATTATACACAACTTAGTATTGTCTTTATTGAATACCTTTGTGTTGTCGAGTGATCGGACCCAGAGAAGGGAGAGGGTGGAACCCAAATGTGTGAAGTGTGTTGTCGAGAGTGCCCATCCATCAGGAGACCCCAGACTCGGCAGGGCTTCATCCATGCTTAGGGTCAGGAAAGACCAGCGTGGCAGAATTCCACCTTAGGCGAGTGAGAACCATTCTTCGGACCCTCTCTGACATCCACTTTAACCCATAGTCTCAGTCTCCGCTACCTCTGGAGTCGCCGGGTTAGACGGGGCGTCGGGTAATTGAGAACGGATTCCCCGTTCATTCAGGCGGAGTCGGAGACATCGGGACCGAGTAGATCATTTTACCCCCACGGAATCCTCCCGGAACGGGAGAGTACACCTCGAACTAGAATCGGGAAGACGTGGATTTCGGTATACCGGTAAGTTTCCCATAGTTGGTTTTGTTGACCCGTAGCCTAAGAAGTCTTCCCGTAGAGTCCGGAGAGTCTGGAGAAGAACTGGCTCACTAACGGAACCAGGGCCCTTGGAAGTACGGGAAGAGTGTGGTTTACCTACGAAACGGGTAGCACGTAGAGTCCGGGAAGAACCAGATTCAATTAGACATTCAACTTCCCAAGAGACGGGAAAGAAGTTCTCCCGGCGAGGAGAACGGATTCAAGTATTCCCATCAGCCGAATTAGATTACCCCAACCCCTTTCCTGACTAGTCCAAGTGTTCTTGAGTAGCAGGAGGTTTCCCATTTTTTTCCAGTAAGACTCTTCAGTATCGTCCGTTCCAGGCAAGTCAGGGAACTCCCGGGAACAGTGGATACCACGGGAAAGTAAGAACCCCGCAGGAAAAGCAAGGATATCCACGGTATTGGAGACCCGCTGAGATCCCTGAAGTTGGAAATCTGCTGTTTAGGGATCCGTGGTATAGTAGTGCCAATAGATACCCGGGCTCGACAACAGAGTTAGAGATTCGTGATGTCGTAGTATCCACCGAGATCCAGACCGTACTCCGGAGATAGAGCTCCGCAGCGAAATAACCCAACACGAGAGAGAGTACTGGTATTAGTGTACTGGAGTCATAGTAGCGGTATCACAGTACCAGATCTAGAGTACCGGTATTACAGTACTAGACCCGGAGTATTACCCCTACTCCACTACACCCCGTACCCAGAATCATACAACAGAACAAGCCATACTCCATCCAAAGTAGAACCCAGTATTGAGTTTAAGTTAGTACCAATCGTCTCCTTTATTGCTATTCGGATTTAGTAACTAGTCATTCCCATATTCCAACATTCCCATATTAAAGGACTTTATAACGTAGAGAAAGTGACCACCTCTCCACAAATATACCTGCATAAATAATACTATCAAATCACAACATCATTGTGTACAGTTTTATGTACGTAACAAATAATAGAGCAAAAAACTGATAGTCAACAACATTCACATGGCTACATATTCAATTATAAAAAGTCCAGTTGTTCATAATAACTTTGTTAACAATGGTTCGTTCGTACTAAAAAAATTATAAATCAATAACCCCATAGATGTAATGGCTTACTCTCATCAGAGTGAAAAGTAATTAAAAGTTGAAATGTCTTCCATACTCATAATTATATATACCTAATAGGAAAAAAAATCACTCCCTCATGATAATAGATATCTGTATGAACATGGATCAAGCACAAAAAAAACAATAACTGGATATCCCCATATGTGTAAGTATAAGCAGTTTCCCATTTGAAAGCAAATGATGTACACAATAATATGGCAATCTAAACAGAGCTGCCTATGCTAAATTTGTATGTAACAAATGGTACAACAAAAATGTGGCGACTCGAGAAAACAATGAAATTGAGATGGCTTATACATATCATCAGAAACCGTTCATAAAAGCATCACTAATCGCCCACAGTATTTAAACAAACATGAGTTTATATTCTGCCATTGACAACCGAAAGTTGCCATTAAAGTGTTCATCCGCCATGCAGGCAGTTCAAATGAAGTGACAAAAGACGGAGGTTGACGTCAAACGGTGTGACAATAGGCAGAGTATTTACTGCAAGGGAGCAGGGAGTTTAGCCAGGAGGAAGCCAACCGGTTGACATAAAGCGAAGTGTGACAATAAACTGGCGTGGTGACATTAAACTAAAACCACTGTAATGCGTGATATGTATATGTAATATATTAGGTGCGAAAACTGTATACTAGCCAAAATTTTTTCCTACACTAATTCGAAATAACTGGATTTGCTCGATGACGATCTAAACTGTTTACGTGTTTTTAACTAATTTGTAGCCTAAACTACGAAACCTTGATCGATGGGATCATTTTCTGAACGGAAACTCAGTGCCGAATCCAACACAACCAACCATAAGGTCGCAGCTCTTCAAATAAACAAGTTATGACGCTTAACGTGGAGGATCCCAAATTTGTTACATTTATTTCATCTTAACTCATTTGTAGTCTAAACTACGAGACCTGGATCAATGGGAAATACATTTTCTGAACGTTAAACGTTGAGTGTCCCAAATTTGTTGGATATATTTCATCCTAACCCTCATCCTACTCATCTAGCACATTCGTTGTGTTTTCAGTTCAATTCGAAACTTTTAATTCGCTAGCGATCCTATTGCGAAATTTTGCGAAATAGCAACGAATCTCTACAGAGATCGCCGCTATATGTCCGCCGAATTCGTCGCTAATTTTCCGATTCGCTAATCGAAAAATCGTAGCAAATCGATACAATATACCCAATCGCCAATAAAATCGAAACCGTACTAAAAGTTTAAAAAAAATTTGAAACATGTTGAACTTTTGAAAGTTGTTTTACTAATCCGAGTTAATAGATTGATTACATCTTTAAGTGAAATGAATTGATTATTTAGATTAGTTAAAATAGATTAACATTATAAGGCCGTTTAGGATATGGATGAGGATTCTGTGAGTCGGCTATTTTGATCTTTCTTTAAGGCTTGATAAAACCGATCGTGGGCCTTTTTCAACCAATGTTGAATAGCTGACCCAAGTAGTCTGTATTAAACAATTTTCATAATTTCACAATTTGCTAAATCTATTATAGAGATTATTGATATAAATATTAATGAAAAACTTACCAAATGCAATATCTTTGAGTTTGGTAGAAGAGAATGGCTTTTTACTGCTACTCGAGGCACTCATCCAGCCTCTCTTAGAAGCAACCGGGTCCCTAAAAAGATTTCTCATGATTGAGTCGACTACATCGTCAATAGTGCATCCTCTACTTGAAAATTGCAACAAACGTTTCTGGAAGTATTTTGGAAATATTTAATTCAATTTCCTTTCATTTAATTCGATTTTGCTCTGTAAAACTTACCACATCCAACTTAATGATTGATGATTTTGAATCATCAAATGCTTTAAAAGCAAGAAATGGCAAGTTCAAGTTGGAACGTTTTCCGTAATGTCCAGTTGATTCGAGTTTGATTGACTCGAGGTGATGTATCCTTTTACAACTCCTCTCTCACTTGTAAGATTATCCATTCGGAATTTTAGAAATTTGAAGCTTCGAATTACAGAGGTCCTGAAAGCTAAAGAACGAATAGTTTTGAAATTAATAAAATATAAGCACTATTCAATGTTTACCAATTTAATTTTGCTGTTGATGCTGAAACTTTGGTTCCACTTCAGTTAAAGTACGGAATGAACTGAATGATTCTTAGGTGATTCTGTATTCCATTCTGAGTTTCCAGTAAGATCCAAACTTTTTGGTGTAGATAAGCGTAGCTGCTCCCAATCACTTGGACGAGTATTAGTATTTTCTGTGTGGAATTGAGATTCCAATAGGGACGAAGGATCAATCAGTGGTGGTGTCATTCCAGAAGCACCAATGTCCACATACACAAAATTCTGCTCGTCCTTGAAATAAAGTTAGCATTAATTTCGTTAAATTAACACAGAATATTAACATAAAACATAAATTCAGAACCATAGGCAATATGCCTATAGATATAACTAAAACAAGAACTAGGGAATTTGTTTTTGATACCTATAGGCATAGATTCCATAAAAATCTATAAACTTTGAATCCTTTCTACAAAGTTCCATCGGAAAAAAGAATACAACCTAGGAAGTTTCATAAAGTTTATACCACTGAATAAAAGTATTTGTGAGCTGGAACGCAATAAAGAAAAATGTATTATAGATTATTAATGTATTAATGGATTAAAAATGTATTATAAAAATGTATTGTGGATTATTTCATTCAAAAGCAAACCATAACATACTGCCTGAATGCGGACCATTGGATGACTGGAAAGTGAGAAATGTCATATTCAAATGAGAGTGAGGTAAATCACCCACATGTGTCACCTCGACTCTCCGCTACCGATAACATGGTCCGCGCTACCGATGTCGCAACTTTAAAAACAATTGCTTTTTCTACAGGACGTGCAATTGCACCGCTACTTTGAGAAGAAAATACCCTAACGCTACAGCCATCAAATTCCTTGGTAACTACAGGGGCGTGTTGCATCAAAAAACTTTCAAAATAAAACTTCTCAACTTTTCACTTTTCATTTTTGGTACAGTGAAAAGTAGCTCTGTTGCATCAACATATTTTAGGAACCTTTCCATAACCGAATTTTTTTTGAAGTGAAAAGTAAATTGTGAAAAGTTTGTTTCGTTGACATAGTAACATACACTATTTATTATTACTTTAAACAACAACAATTATTTTGATTCTTTATTTATTTTTATTAATTTATATTACAAACATTATTTGAAATTTAGAATAAATTTTGAGTTAGTTGAAATAATTTCTGTGTTTTGACTCTATTTATACATTATTAATTTGATCGGTAAGAAGCCAATAATTGGACGATCATCAGAAATTCCAATTTATTTTTAATAAATTTTGAATTTGTTTTTCTTGATTTTTATTAATTCTAAATTTTAAGTAATCGTTAAATCAGGAACTTTGTGTTTTTATTTCAGAGTATTAGTAGGTGTCATAAATAACTAGTGTGTGACGGTAATTAGTAAAACATCAATTTAAGAACATTAGTATTTTCTTACATTGGTTTCATTGAGTTGCACTGAAGGTCGTCTGGACCAAATTTGCTTGGACTTGGACTTGGACCTTGGGTAGTGTTGTTAGCTCTCGTCACTCGTCATCTCATTTCATTTGCCTATGTTTTTGGTTTTTGTGATTTTTTAATTCCTTCCATATATCTGCATCTTTATCCTTCCTGTTCTGTTCTAAGTAACTAATGTATTCACTGGTAAGGTTATCGTATTGAAATTTGAGTTTGAATTAATTAATTTAAACTTTTCATCTTCATCTTTCAGCCGATCTCGGTCATTTCATCTCGTATCTGGATTTCTAGGTAAGAGTTTCCACCACCCTTTCATTCAAGTTGCTTTTGCTACAATTTAAATAAAGTACAGAACACTTTTGTTACTGTATAATAATTACATTTGAGATTTGTGAATAGAACTTTAGAGTTTTTATAACCATATTGTCTAATTATGAGTTCGGCTCCTACACAAAAATAATTATTACATCCCGTCCGACCGAAGAGACAAAAATATATTCAATTCAGGTGCAATAAATTGAAAATTTTATAAACGAAGTGTACTGTATAAGTATAAGCATAAGCAAATTAGGATTTATTTCCGATTATGGTGCACTACTAATCAAAGCACGTGAGTTAATATAATGAAGTTGAAGCTTATTTATCCGCTAATATCTACTTTCCTTGTGACTAATTCCCTCCAGCCATATGTCACGTGTGGTAATGTTACAATTTCTACTGATTAGATAAAACGGTTCAAGCATCACAAAAAATTCCTCAACTGATTTAATTATAGGGTAATTACTTGAAACCAATAAGAAAAGGAATGAGTTTCTGTGCTTACTGCTTGTGCTTATAAATTATTTATTATTTCATCCTGCAAATTATAATTATTAAACTTTGTATTTATAATAGGTTTAATAAAATTTTATGAATTTGTAAATTTACTTACCATGTTGTTCTTCAAATTTCAATAAACTTTCTATTTTTCGAAAAATTTAATTTTTGCATATATCGATGTGATTACCTTCTAAAATCTTGAAAAGTAAAGATACTTTTCAATTTTTAATATTACAATAATTATGTTTTGATGCAACAGAATATTATTTTTATTGAAAAGTAACCTAACATTTTCACTTTTCAAATACCTCACCTTTCACTTTGCCAACTACTTTTGATGCAACAGAAAATTTTCAATTTTCCAAATTTTTCAAAAGGTGAAAAGTTTTTGATGCAACAGGCCCCAGGTAACTTTTAACTAAAAGTTTCTGGGCTACTGCGGTTAAATAACACTTTCTCGCTACCTCTACCTGTAAGAAAACATTTTTAGTTACCGCAAGTTGTCAGAAACTTTTCCCCGCTACTGTTACTTGTAAATAAATTTCTTGATACCAATACCACGGTCACTCCCACCTTACTTTTGATAGCGAGAGCTGGACTGCCATGAAACCAGTCAGTGGCGCATCATAAAATCACACATGTGATCTTACTCTCTTTCATAAAATAGAATCTAAAATGTTGCCATATTGACTCACACTTCCTTACCAACATTTTCCTTCACTCATTATCACACCTGATTTCACCACGCAGTTTTCAGTATTTTCACTGGAGTTACTTAAATTTTAACTATTGTTGGAAATGACATTTTCCGTTGTTTGTGTAAAATACACTTAAGGCTTATTGAGTATAATGAATTAGGGTGAGAATGGGTTTTTGACTTTCCGGAACAAATTGGCTTTTGTCTTTTGGTCCCATTATTTGTAAAGATATTCTCACTACCATTCGTAGCATCAGCTTAAGGACAGTATTATGACCCTTCTCACTTCAAAAGTCAAACTGATGGAGTTAACTTGTATTTTCCGCAAAAGTGTGACTAATATTTTTAAACAACCGTGGACTTGAGTTTATATTTAATTTACTATTAACTTGAAGCTGTTTGCTTGTGATAATTTTAAAATCATCCAATCATAGTTAAATCTGCTATAGTTTGAAAATGTCTACTAAGTTTTTCTATGATGGATCAGGTGAAGAGAAGGTAATTATTGTACAAAATTTAAATGTAATAGTGATTCTACCGCTTTATAAAAAATATTCCAACTTGAATACAAAATGTTGCTTTGAATGTTTCTTAATGGTTGACTATGTGTTGGGTCATGTACAGTAAACCTCGGATAAGCCGGATTTCAAAGGACCGGAAAATATGGTTCGTGGTAACCGAGGTTCGGCTTAAGCGTAAGCCGATCATGCAACTTGGGGAATAATTTATTCGTCTTAGCCGAGGTAGTTTTAATTTACCATTACTTTATAATAGTAAGTTGTTGTGGAGACTAAAATTGACTAAAAATATATCATTGGTTCATTTTCTGTCGAATTTCAATGTTTGAAAAGTCATTCAAAAGGAGTTATTCGTTAAATTTTGTAAGAAAAAAGGTGAAGATTCTTTAAAAATTGATCAATTAATTCGTGTTCGTGTTAACCGAGGTAAAAAAGCATGTGCCTTATGTACTGGTACCACGGATAAGCGTCCGTGGTAGCCGAGGGTTCGGCCTAACCGAGTTCGGCTTAGCCGATCCATTTATACACAAATTCCCTATCTCCGGGCGCGGACCGGACAGTTTGGTTCGTGGTAACCGAGGTCGACTTATCCGAGGTTTACTGTATTACATTATCAAGCTCACTTTCATTTTTGTCTTTCTTATTAAAGACAAATGAAATTTCCGACAAGAAAATGCGGTTCATCTTTCTCCGTAGAAACAATGAAACTTTCTCTGCCTTTGTGCGGACCATTGAATGAATGAAAAGTGGAAAATGTCATATTGAAATGGAGCGAGGTACATCACCCAAATGTGTCACCTCGATTCTCCGCTACCGATATCATGAGCCGAGCTGCCGATGTCGCAACTTTAAAAAAAATTGCTTTTGCTGCGGGACTGGTAATTGCAACCGCTAACTACTTTGAGAGAAAAATACCCTAGCGCTACAGCCATCAAATCCCTTGGTACTGTTACTGCTACTGCGGTAACTACGGTAACTTTTAACTAAAAATTTCTGCGCTACTGAGGTTAACTAACACTTTCTCGCTACAGCAACTTGTACGTAAACATTTTTTGATACCGAAAGTTGTCAGAAACTTTTCCCCGCTACCGTTACTTGTAAATAAATTTCTTGATACCAATACCACGGTCACTCCCACCTTACGTTTGATAGCGAGAGCTGGACTACCATGGAACAGGTCAGTGGCGCATCATAAAGTTACACATGTGAACTTACTCTTTCCCATAAAATAGAATCTAAAATGTTGCCATATTGACTCACACCTCCTTACCAACATTTTCCTTCACTCATTATCACACCTGATTTCACCACGCAGTTTTCAGTATTTTAACTGGAGTTACATTACAAATAATTTAAATTGAAAAGGGTCAAACGAAAATAATTTGAAGACAACGAAAAGAAACGAAAAGACTAGAGGATCCACCACATTGCCATTTTTGATTCCAGATGAATTTGCTCACGGGAAGGCTGCGGGAACCCACGGGGGAGGGGGGCTGCGGGAACACACGAGAGGGTTGCGGGCACCCACCAGATGGCTGCAGAAAACCACTGGAGGGCTGCGGGATTCCACGAGAGTGCTGCGGAAAACTAGGGGAGGGCTACGGCAACCGACGACAGGGTTATGGGAACCCATGGGAGGGCTGCAGAAACCCACGGGAGGGCTGCTGGAACTTAAAGGTGGGCTGAGGGAACCCACGGGAGGGTTGCAGAAACCCACGGGAGGGCTGCGGGAACCCATGGGAGGGCTGCGGGAACCCACGGGAGGGTATCGAGAATTCACGGAAGGGCTACGGGAACCGACGGTAATGTTTTGGAAACCCACGGGAGAGCTGCTGGAACCCAGGGGAGGGCTGCGGGTACCTACGAGTGGACTGCTGGAATTCATAAGAGGGCTGCAAAAACCCACGAAAGGGCTGCGGGAAACAACGGGAAGGCTGCGAAAACCCACGGGTTTGCTGCAGAAACCTTTAGGAGAGCTCGGAGAATTCATGGGAGGGCTGCGGGAACCCACGGAAGGGCTGTGGGAAACTACGTTAGGGCTATGGGAAGCGACGAAAGAGTTACGAGAACCCACGTGAGGGCTGCGGGAACCCAAGGTAGAGTTGCGGGGACCCACGGGTGGGCTAAGGGAACCCACGAGTGGACTGCGGAAATTCACGGGTGGGCTTAGGGAACCTGTGTCTTTCGTGTCTTTTTTGGAACATATATCCCCTCATATTAAAAATTTTGTTGATTGGGCATTCTCTTGCTTTACGCGAGAGATGTGTCAATGAGAAAGTGACAACATTGCTACTTTGACTGGTTGGTTTCGGATTGCTTTGGGGGTTTTCACTACATATTCAGTAGCAAGTACAGACTTTGTGATAGAATATCCAGTCAAGTTTTGTTTTTCATATTAATTCTATTCGGATGCCCATTCTCCACATACCTAAAACGTGACAAAAAAATCAGTCACGACATGTAAATATTGTTTTAAAATTTACAGCCACCTTCATTTGATTTAATGTTGAGAAGAAGTTCCTCTCAACTAAATTCACCAAAGTCCAACAATTTAAAAATTAATTTCAATAAAACGCAGATGTTTTTAATTTATCACACTACTTCAGGAGGGACCAAAATCGTATTTGACACCTGGTAAGTCAATAATTAGTGCAATTAAAAACTAGATGAATTTGAGCATTAATTCATTTCACGAAGAACCACTCAAATGTCATTTTTCTCTGGTGACTTCTTGAGGTCAAAGGTCAGGTTATTTCTGAAAATGTTTAAAATGACCTTTAAAAATATTTCTTGGAATCAGCAGTTGAACAACTTTTCATAATACAATTTTTCTTTCCGGTGACCCAAAGAGGTCGCTAGGTGTTGGGTCATGTACTTTGAAAAATTTAACTATCAATGTAGCAAACCCTCTTGAGCGACCAAACGACCTTTACAAATGTTGCTTAGAATGTTTCAGTGACCAACTTTTACAAATGTCATTTTTTACTGTGGTGACCTCTTGAGGTCAAAGGTCAGGTTATTTCTGTAAATGCGTAAAATGACCTTTACAAGTGTTGTTTGGAATCAGCAGTTAATCAACTTTTTAGAATATAATTTTTTTCTCCGGTTACCCAAAGAGGTCGCTACGTGTTGCGAAAATTTAGATTACTTTGTAATTTGCATTAAAGTTTGATCAAGTACGAGATATTAGCTATAGTTACATGAATCAAAGTTCAAAAGCTCGGGCTAATTACCAAGCTGATGCGAGACTTTTGGTCAANGCTATAGTTACATGAATCAAAGTTCAAAAGCTCGGGCTAATTACCAAGCTGATGCGAGACTTTTGGTCAATTACCAGAAGCCCATTTGAAAAATTGAGACAAATTTAAAACTCCAAACTTTTACTCTATACTCGTACCTCTCAAAATGCACAGGCTCGGGCTATTTACCGAGCTTTTGCGAGACTTTTGATTACTTACCAGAAGCCCATTTGAAAAATTGTGACAAATTTAAAACTCCAAACCTTTACTTTATACTCGTACCTCTCAAAATGCAAAGGCTCGGCTTAATTACCGAGCTGATGCGAGGCTTTTGGTCAATTACCATAAGTCACTTTGAGAAATTGTGACAAATTTTACAAGGTGATTTTTTCTAGAACACCACTAAAAAGTAAGAAATTTTTACAGATTTCACACAACTAAATCATTGACAATTGGGCTACATACCAATTCTGTCTATGAAACTCGGGGTACTTCCCAAGTTGATTAGTGAAGCTTTGCGTAATAATTGGGTTATTGGCATTCCATTTGTTTACCTTGTCTTGTTTGTTTTAAGCTGTTAACTGTCACACCTGTGGAACAAAAGTTCCTTCAAACGACAATAAATTTAGAAAGCATAAACGGTATTGTGCAATAGTCCATACTATGGGTGCGGAACCAAGGTAACTATTTGAACACGTTTGCATTCTGTATTATTAAATTCAAATTATTTTTTAGTCGTCTGGGGCGTGTTGCATCAAAAAACTTTCAAAATAAAACTTTTCAACTTTTCACTTTTCATTTTTGGTAAAGTGAAAGGTAGCTCTGTTGCATCAAAATATTTTAGGAACCTTTCCATAACCTAATTTTTTTGAAAAGTGAAAAGTAAATTGTGAAAAGTTTGTTTCGTTGATATAGTAACAGACACTATTTATATTTACTTTAAACAACAATTATTTTGAGTCTTTATTTATTTATATTAATTTAGATTACAAACATTAAATAATAAATATTAAATATTAATATGAAAATAGAATATAGCTCCAACTTCATCGGATTGGATAAACATAAAAATCTCAAAAATCATGTTGATTTTTATTTTTGGATTTAAATTGGATTTTAGTTTAGATGGGACTTAGCATAGAGTGAGATAGGGGTTTCCAACAATTTAATTTTTCTCTATTATTTTTTAAGTTAACTCTATGTGTACTTAGTATTGCTCACCAGGCTATTTCTAATTTCTTTTCTTTTTACTATTCTTCAATCAGTATTTCATACACATATTGACACATCATGTATTTCACGTTTAATGTCAGAAGAAAATATTCTTCTACACCCTAGAGAAGATTTTAAAATATAATACTTAATAAGTATAATTATTAAATAGGTAAGTTGTAGGTAACTATTTATTAAATAAGTTGCGTTTTTTAGGTACATGGCATCTCCCTTTTTGTCGCTTCCTCGATTTTTTTAGACGAATCCAAAGAAGTTCACGANGTTTTTTAGGTACATGGCATCTCCCTTTTTGTCGCTTCCTCGATTTTTTTAGACGAATCCAAAGAAGTTCACGCTACTTGTAGAATTTGATAAATTTGCACATTTGAAATTTGGCTAATGGATATTACTGGGTATAGTTTATACGAGATGCGCTAAAATTTTTTCTCTTGGAATCCGAGAAAGGAGACTTGCAAAAGAAGTCTAATTCGGTTTCCATTGAGCTCAGAACTTGATGGACATTTGACCTTGGCACACTAAAAANCTTGCAAAAGAAGTCTAATTCGGTTTCCATTGAGCTCAGAACTTGATGGACATTTGACCTTGGCACACTAAAACGTTCTAAACAAATGATATAACTTTCAATTAAAAATCCAAGTCACCGTTTCAACTTTGTGTAAAAAAAAGGNAAGTCACCGTTTCAACTTTGTGTAAAAAAAAAGTGAGAACGAAGAATCCAACTTCTGTAAAAGGAAGTGAGAAAAATTGTGAGAAAAATTTTACACCAAAAATTATGTTATTTTTTTTTAAGTTTATTTAAGCAATTTGGATACTTGTTAATTAATATGTTATTAGGACTTTGATTATTATGTATTTCAGTTTCAACAATTTCTCAGACTTATCAATTTTTATTAAACAGTCAAAATAAGGCCAAAATTTATATTGATTTTTAGTCTATGTCCACGATCAAACATTTTATACTTACACAAACAAAGACACAGAGGTAAAGTTTTATGTCTCAATAGTTTTAAATTCCGGCAAGTAAATGGACCAGAAGAGCATCTTTCGATGTCTAAAGGAAATAAGAAGTGATGTATTCTCAGCAATTAGAAGAATATAGGGACCATCATCACTGAATTGTTTCCAAGGGATTGATACTTGTGGATCCGTGTCACCTCTCGTTGGTTCTCTGTCGGATAATCACAATTATTATTGAACTTAATCAGTTCAAAAATTTATAAAATACCAACAATATCAATTTAATATCAAACTAATTTACCCAAATTTTGCTAAAATTTGTCCAAAAAGTTGTCATAACTTCTCTCACATGTTTCCCTTCATCATTTTGGATGTCAATTATGGATTGAGTAGTCGGATTTCGAGACCGGAATACATAAAAAAGCTCTTCACCATGAATAACATACCCTGGTTAGAAAATATTAAAAAGTAAATAAAAATT
Organism: Holacanthella duospinosa; assembly: GCA_002738285.1. Taxonomy (NCBI): domain Eukaryota; kingdom Metazoa; phylum Arthropoda; class Collembola; order Poduromorpha; family Neanuridae; genus Holacanthella; species Holacanthella duospinosa. Next base: position 269,643 of record NIPM01000107.1, read on the forward strand.
AATTTAATCCTTAATTCTGATTGGCTTACGATTATGGTCATGTAGGTGTAATGCATCTGCGCCAAGTTTTTCTAATTCTGCAGCAACTTCAGGTGACATTTCTAACAATTCCTTTTTCATCCTAAATTATAGTTTTCATCCTGCAAATTATAATTATTAAACTTTGTATTTATAATAGGTTTATTAAAATTTTATGAATTTGTAAATTTACTTACCATGTTGTTCTTCAAATTTCAATGAACTTTCTACTTTTCAAAAAATTTAATTTTTGAATATATCGATCTAATAACCTTCAAAAATCTTGAAAAGTAAAGATACTTTTCAATTTTTAATATTTCAATTATGTTTTGATGCAACACAATATTATTTTTATTGAAAGGTAACCTAACATTTTCACTTTTCAAAAACCTAACCTTTCACCTTGCCAACTACTTTTGATACAACAGAAAATTTTCAATTTTCCAAATTTTTCAAAAAGTGAAAGGTGAAAAGTTTTTGATGCAACAGGCCCCTGATATATCTGCCATCCCGCATACAATTGCGCCTGAGTTCCATCCCACAACAGCGGATATGGAAAACTTTTGTGCACTATGTGGAGTCAATCCATGATAAATATGGTGATACCTTGCCTATAATGAAAGTAATTTTAAAAATATTATTTTGTCCAGTATTTTTGCATTCGACTTTACACTATAGTATAGTAATATGCTGCTATTTCATCATGATAGATTTTACCTCCCATTGGATATTCCACAACATTTAACTGTGATACATTAAATATTGTCAAGTTCGAAAATTTCAAAGTGAGTGGAAAAAAACTGAAGGAAAGTTCATACGACTTGGAAAGAGGACAAGACTTACTTGGCCTTACCACTGATTGATAAGACACACAGTGTCAATGTTACTGAGATTGGAAACATTGGTGTTTTTAAATACGAATCATTTTTAGCTGCCTCCCCTTCTGCCTCCAAATTCCTTCAAACTGCGTAAGTCGATTAAAAAATGAAACCTTTTTTTACATTCGTATTCATGNTCAAAGTGAGTGGAAAAAAACTGAAGGAAAGTTCATACGACTTGGAAAGAGGACAAGACTTACTTGGCCTTACGACTGATTGATAAGACACACAGTGTCAATGTTACTGAGATTGGAAACATTGGTGTTTTTAAATACGAATCATTTTTAGCTGCCTCCACTTCTGCCTCCAAATTCCTTCAAACTGCGTAAGTCGATTAAAAAATGAAACCTTTTTTTACATTCGTATTCATGNCTTCTGCCTCCAAATTCCTTCAAACTGCGTAAGTCGATTAAAAAATGAAACCTTTTTTTACATTCGTATTCATGCGCCAAAGAAGTAGCTGTTTGCTCCATACTAAATTGTATTTTTATTTACATGGTGTAATGTTTAGGAGACATGTCGACCATGTGTCGGATGATGCAGCAGAAGACGCGTTTTGGGAAAATTTGACAAATAATCGCTCAAGATATATGGACGGTATTTCAGCAAATCCGATCCTGGAGCCTCAAGAATTGAATATGGCTTCCATGGGTTCAATTTTGGAGGAGAAACCGATTTCTGGGGTCACACATCCCTTTGTCTACATAGAAGAGTTGGAAGCGTTTTCTGGACTCCATACCAAAAATCAGGATCTTTTTCCGTAAATGAGTTAAAAGGAAGTGCTCCAAAATTTGGTAAGCCTAGCTACTAATGATGTAACGATCGATGTAAATCAATACAAATTTATACAAATGACTGTAGATATTTTTTCACATTACCATTTAGTCACTTAACATTACCTATTTATTTGAACATTTTAGTACCCAGCCACTCTTTAAAATGGGTAAATATGTTCAAAAATACATGGGGAAAATGGCTTACAACTACTACAAAAAATTAACTATAAGTTGTAATTTTACATTTAATTTATTACTTGAGCATTTATTTCATTTATATAATTATTTATTTTTATAAAATAAAATTCTAAAAACAAAATAAATCAAACCCAGTATGTGCATGATTTGAATAATTTTCGTTTACACTAGATTAAGTTGTCCTCCATTTGTTTATCTCATTAGACAAAAAGATGTTAGGGTTCCATTTAAGGGTTGGCTCGTGGGAATGAGATTGGATACCTTTGCATCAGCTGACGAAAATAGGAAAAAGCATGTGGTCCAACAAGAGAACCGAAGATTCCAATCAAGAAACCTAATATTTAGACTGTCATCGATAACTGTTCAAAATTATAGTGAAAAAAAAANCCGAAGATTCCAATCAAGAAACCTAATATTTAGACTGTCATCGATAACTGTTCAAAATTATAGTGAAAAAAAAAACATACTTTACCTAGGACATGGGAGAAGCAAGCTTCTTTATTTGCTTCTTTTAGACCCCCAATTTCNAAAAAAAAACATACTTTACCTAGGACATGGGAGAAGCAAGCTTCTTTATTTGCTTCTTTTAGACCCCCAATTTCTCCATGTCCATTGTCCTGTAAAATTCCTTTTTTTCTGATAATAAAATCCCTTTTAATGTCTGCCCAATTGACACGAAACATAATAATGTCACACTCAAAGTGATCAATGGCTTGATCCAAAATAAAGGTATTTGATTTAATTTGAGCTTTCCGCTCAAAACAAGAATATACTTCTTGGGCAAAGCTCTTTTACAAAGAAGAGTTGATTATGGGTACAATTTTTGCATTGTGTGATGATAAGGGTTCCTGTGATTTGGAAATTTATTAGTATAAGTCCTAGTGTTAAGTATAATTAAGTATCTCACCATGGTGACAGAACCCTAGTCCGATCATAGTGAAAGTAAAGATGATTCGGAATATTTCTCCTTCCATTTCCAACAACTAAACTAAGTTACTATGTCGACCCTCGAACAAATTTGTTTTCTTCTGCTGACTGATTAATTTTTACGGTACACTCGTCAATTTAAGCAAAATTTAGAGTTCAAGTACACTGTTTTGTGCGCCTTATTTGCTGGTCAGATGCAGTCAGTTGCCTCTTCATTTTTACAAAATGCAGCGATCAAGTCGGAGGTCCTGCATTTTTTGTCAGGAAGAACCACCTGAAGTGCCAAAGGCTAACTCGACTCAAAAAAACAACAGCACGCCGATTGCAAGTGCTCAGCAGAACGCCGATTGCAAGATTCAAAGACCAGACAAGTGACGACGGATCAGACTATGAGACACGTCCCCATAGCGACGCAGAGTACACTGATTCAGAAAGCATATTGTCGAAGAAAATTCGATCCCACTGCATAGGTACCTACCAAAAACACAATAGTAAAGCTGAAGTGCACACTTGTGGGGTGGCAAAGTGCCCAGTGTTAAAATTCTTGAATGGGTACGGACCTTTGAGACGTCGTTACGGTTTTTCTCGTAGAAAAATTTTCCTACGACAACGTGCAAAAAAGTGTTTCGGGCGTCACGTAATTCAGGAGGAGCCTTATTGGGCTGATGATTTGACCTCATTAGAATAAAGCTACAAAAAAGGCGCAATATAGATTAACTTATTAAACTTTTAAGATTTCATGGGGAGAAGAAAACGTTTAATATGTAAGACGCGGAGGTTTCAAAATTCAACAGAGGTAAGATATTAAGTTTCATATCATAATCATTAGTCTGTTGAAGTGACTGAGTTATATTGTTATATCTGTTGAAGTTAGTGAGAAATTAATTTAAATTTTCCTAGTTTGGCTGTACATTTCGAGGATGTTTCTTTGTCACAATGCGATATGACTCATTGGAAAGTCATATGGAGAGTCATCAGTGTCGCTGTGGCTATGAAAATCTGGATTTTGCTGGACATGTTTGCCCTCAGCAAGGTGCCGAGGCCATTTCTAAAGCAATCAACTTGGATTCTTCAATTTTTTATGAACGAAGATAAGCACATCGTGGAACTTTGGACATTTTTTCATACGATCCTGCCAGTACTTTCTGGACAATTCCTTGTAAACTTTTCTTTTTTTCTGTCGATGATGCCGAACAAAAGTTGAATCCCACCCCTCCACTACTCCACTCTTCTCCACAATTCAAAATGTAAATGAATGTGAACTCACACTTAGTAAGTGCTACGGATACTTGGCTAGACCTCCGGAGGTACCTCACTTACGAGAAATGAATAAAGTAAAAAAAAAATAAAAAAAATTTCGCTTTACTTTGAGCTAGTGTTCTTTGAGCTCCATGACTCTGACTATCATGACTTTGACTCTCATGACTCTAACTCTCATGATTGACTCGCATAGGCTGACTCTCAAGGTTTTTGTAGATCTGGAGTAATTTGATCACCTTGACTCCTTTGTAGTAATTAATTAAATTGTAGATGATTTTCTTTAGCACCATGGTGATTACAAAAATGAATACCGCTACACGAATATCGAATTACCGGAAGCGGAATTGCAAGATTTCAAAACTTGCTATTACAATAACATGAATGCATTGGTACATAACATCCATCAAGCATCATAAATATGTTTTTTTGAAATTATTGCCGCTATACAAATATCGAATTACCGGAGCGGAATTGTTAGATTTCAAAAACTTGCTATTTTAATAATATAAATGCATTGGTACATAGCATCCATCAAGCATCATTAACATATCTCTTTGAAAGTATTACCGCTATACCTATATCGAATTACCGGGAGCGGGTATACAAACCTCAAATATTTGGTATTCTAATGATGTAAATTCATTGCTACATAGCTGCCATCAAGCATTAACATATTTCTTTGATTTTATTACCGCCATAACAATATCGATTTACCGGGAGCGGAATTACAAACCTCAAATGTAGGTATTCTAATGATATTAATTCATTGCTGCATAGTTGCCATCAAGCATTAACATATTCTTTTGAAATTATTACCGCTATGCAAATATCGAAATACCGGGAACGGAATTATAAACCTCAAAATTTTCTAGTTTAATGTTATGAATGCATTGGTATATACCTGCCAACAAACAACATTTTTTTTTAATTATTACCGCTACGCGAATATCGATTTACTTGGAACAGAGTTACGAACCGCAAACTAATATTCTAATGATATTAATGCATTGTTACATAAATGACATCAGGCATAACCACATTCATTTCAATTTATTACCGCTATCCCAATATCGATTTACCGGGAGCAGAATTACAAACCTCAAAAATATGCTATTGTGATGATACAAATACAATGGTATATAGC